>JAULBM010000001.1:410306-421398 GCA_032357055.1 Geukensia granosissima
ATAATTACAAATTTAAAAAAGTTGGTGAAGATGAGTCCTTTGGGGGTGGGGGGGGGGGGGGGGGGTTGCATGGTAGACCTACCTAGCCCACGGACTATAGTGGAGTTTAATAATTTTTCCTAGATGACGGACAAATTATAACATTCCAACATAGTGGACCCAAGATGTTTTAATGTTTACTTTACTCAATGTCAGAGTGAGTTGGAACGGGTAAAAAGGGTTATGAAGAAAACCTGTGTGTGTTCCGTATTCTCTTTTAGTTTGTTTCAAATTGTCTTGTCTCTTTGGACTATGCATTTTTTATCTCTCGCTTGGACATATACTGGACTTGTAAAACAGTGTTTATTATTAACTGAAAAAGTGCAGGCAAGTTGCAATGATACTTTGTAGCAATCCCGATGTATTGTAAGCTACGCCGAGTTGTTATTTCTCTATGGGGATTTCACATTGTAAAATTAGGCAGTGAGAGTGGCTATTGCATGCGCTAGCGCGCGACTAGGAATAATTATAAAAAACTAATTTTTAAAAACCTGCCAAAATGGTTTTGGGTGCACCTGTTGTAACTTTAATACTTATTATTCTGATATTAATCGAGAGAGAGGGTCCAAATAAAAGAATTTTAAAAATTAATTAATATAGGTCAAACTTCAGCGCTCCCACCAAAACCAAAGATGGCTACTTGTACCCCTTAATATGAAATCTCCGTAGAGAAATTTAGAAGCAGATAATTTTATGTTTTACGCTACTGCATAGTGTAAAATGTTGGATAATTCCTTTTTTTTTTAAAATAAAAACATAGGCCGAAACCAACAAAAAATTAATTAAGCTCGTAAATCACAGTCCATAAAAGCTTGACATAGAGTATAGTGCATTTCTGCAAATCTCTTTATCAGTCTAAAGTAAGGAACCCAATCAATTGAAATATGAAAGAAGTTTCTTTCAATAAATCTATAATAAATAGGCTTTCTCCCGTTTTTTAAAAGTCAGCACTTAAATTTAAGCCTACCCTTCAACATCATCCACCAAGCTATCCATCCATACTGTAATCCATACAGGCTTTCACAGAATATGTGTTAAATTTTGCGAATCGTTTACTTATTTGCACGAGCAGTATTATTTTACGATTAAACTTTTGATTTATTTAGAGCGAATTAGAGATTTTCACAGGGATTGGTATTCCACAAAGCCCTTGTGCAGACCACTAGATTGGCAACATTTTTATGTCATTTATATCCACGTCTTCATTTCATATATATAACTTACTATCTTAAAGAAATAAATAAGCTTATTATATATTTTACATTATCAGTGACCGTTTTATAAAAACTAATTGCATAAAATAAAAACATGAATAAATGAGAAGAAAATTCCTAAAGATTCAAATAAACAGGAATAAATGTATAGATATTTTCTTTATATAACACGTATATATATATATTGTTCAAAAGTTAAGGGTCGCCTATTTTTTTATTTTGTCAAAGTTTTCATTAACTTCCAACAGAAAAACCTAGAAGGTTAGTATTTCAATAACTTCAGTGATTTAAGATACATGAACGACTTACAGAAAAATCACTTTTCCATTTTTTATATTAGCTTGAGCCTTTGCAGTGTTACATTTTCTGAAAACACCCAAAAATTAAAATAAAAAAACACACTTAGTAGTAGTCTCTACCGTCGGGTTTAGCTTCCTATTTCGACTTCTTTGGATTTGAGTGCTTCATTTGCTATGTTTGGATATTGGATCTTCTACTTCATGGTTCTAATGCAACTGATGAGAGGTAACTCCTTGAAATGTACGTATAACATACCTCCAAATTTATATTGGTAATTTTGTATAATGTCCATCATATTAAACTGATATTATTGGTGCCTAGTAATAAAATATCCAAACATCGGTTAATACTTAGATGATTTATATTATTTATGGATTACCGTCTCGCAACAATTAAGTGGTCAGACGTTTTTAAAGATGAGCCTGAGTTATTATTTCCTTAAAAGTTAATAAAAAAATAAATAAAAATCTTTGTTAAAGTGGAATCTTTACAATTTTTTCTATCTTCAATTCAAAATAAACTTTTATATTTTTTTAAATGTCGTAAGTATATAGCTTTTGTCGTAAATATAGAACAGTTTTCTTTTTTTACTCGATGTTCGGTCAATTTTTCAAAAGAGCAAAAATATAAAGTGTTGTATGTCGTAAAATTTCTTCTATCAGAATAACATTTTGCTCCGGGATATTCAAAAATAATGAGACTTTTGACTTTTATGTTATCAAAGAATAATTTTTCTAAAATTCGAAGCAAACAAAATGATTAATTCTTAACACAGAAAAACTAAAAAAATATAAAAAAACAACATCCAATGGATTTTTTTTTAGTCTGAAATGATGAGGTGTTTAGTAAGGCTTCTCAGACTTTGCTTTTAGCTCTAATGCAAATTGCGTGTCTAATGTTGAGCAATACACCTTACCTTTTCATATGTTTTTTAAGCTATTTTTGCTCGATCTTAAGTTTTCGGTGACAATTTTTGTCTTCTGTTTTCTCTTTTGTCCTTCATGATCTTGTCTGACTTTTGAATTATATTGGAGTTTGCTTTTGTAAATTATTCCGATACTGTTAACACCTAAAAAAATTAAGCTATATAAATATTTTCAAGAAATTTTAAAAAATAAAACAAATGAAGATTTTAATGCCTTACGCTTTACCTACGCAAATTATATTTGCAACTGGATACTAAATCATACCACATCTCCTTTTTCGACAGACAATGCTATATTTGGCGTTTAAATGATTGTGAAAATATAAAGCGTTGTTTTTTAAAGCAAAGGTCAATAAAACTGTCACATAAACTTCTTTTATTTATTACATTAGCAGAAGCAAAAGAAGTGAAAAATATAATTTTTTTTTCAATGACATTTTTTTCCTCATAAATTAAGATCACAATCGTGACTATGCAACACAAACCAACAAATCTGTGACGATACAAATATTTTAAGTGGAAAATTATATATATACATATATAACCGTTCGAAAAGTACTTAAACAAAATGCCGAATTCCAACCTCTGGCTGCGAGAAAGCTTTTGATCACTAAAACTTTTAAATTTCCGATCCCTCATCTCTAAAAAAGGTAACGGCCAGCTATATTCTGATTTTACCGTTTATTTTCTGATATATTCTGAAAAGATTTCTGAAAAGAATTTCTATGAAGACATGACTTTTTCTCCGTCGGATATATACATGCAACAATATATTAATATTTAAAAATTAAAAAAATTTCGACAAAGTTAAGTTTAAAATAAAAATTTGTATAATTAAACTGAAATATTTTTTTTATTCATTTTATTTCTTAGGGAATATAAATTATATTCTATATGATTTTTTAAAAGTTGTATGGAAAATTATTGTTATATGTTACAGTTTTACCTGGTCAAAATCAAGATTGTCAATGGTGTTGCTGGTTAGCTGGCTCTATTTTTATAAAGGTTAGAAAGAAACCAAGTCGTTGAGACATCACTGAGTCTGTAAGAAAGATACCTTTACAATTTAAAAATTTTCTAATGGAACTTGAGACATGATAAAAATGGTTTCAATAGGATAAGTATTTTTAGGTTAAGGATTAAATTTGAAGGTGACACCAGGGAAACGGAATCGAGAACGACTAGTGGAAGCCGAAATATGAATTTTGAAAACAAAACTCTAAAATGTAGAATATATTTATCTTGTTAAGCTTAATATCAATTTGACATTTTTTGAATTAAGTAACATAAAGCTAAAACTTAAGTAATGTCTATAAGAAAATATAAATTTTCGATACATTCGATAGGCGAAAACTAGTCAAGTAAAACGTACCTGTAATTTTTGTAAAAGAAATATATCCGTTTTCAGTCTAATGGTAAAATAGGTGTAAACACTTACATGGGTTTTTTTTTATAAAAGGAACTCAAAGATTCCAAATTGGCAGACAGAAATCGTTAAGTCGGAAGACAGACAAGACCATGGCCAACAAATGAAACGAAAGACAAACATAGAACACACAACACTACACTGTAAACTAAAGCTGGAGTAGCAAGAACCCTACAAAAACCAGGGTGAATTCAGGTGCTCCGGAAGGGTAAGCAACTCCTGCTCCACTAGTTGCACGACGTTACTTAGTAGTCAAAGCTAGTGTATAGTCACAATCGATGGTAGTCACAACGGGTATAGGTATTTGTATTCATGAAGTCGGAAGATATCCATTGTCATCTTTGAAATGGATATTTCGTTCCGGTCAAGCAAATCATGATGACTTCCGGAGTGATGACTCGAATCTTTCCCTAAGAAACCCTTGGCTCAGTAGCTTTTTAGTCAGCTGCAACCATCTATCAATAAAATCCTGATAGGAAGCGCAAACCCTGGAGTAACGTATCAATTGAGATATGTACACTCCGCATGCAGGTGCGGCTGGAATGTTGCTAGACATGGACGGAAAGTATACAATCGGAAAATCAAAGTCATCTCTTTGTTCTTAACCCGCTCTTACTGTCAATTTCTATAGGTGTAAGTTTAAGTGAAGCAGACCTTTATGTTTCAAGTTCAATGGGATAGATGAGGTCAACATAGTCACCAAATTTAGAGTTATTCAGTGAAAAGACCGTTGGTACGACATCTCAGACATGTCTTGGATAGTCTTATGATTATCCTAAATCATCTTCTGAGATATATCTTATGATAATCTTGGGAAATTGTAGTGGCAAATGTCGAACTGCTGTGAAGCAATGGTGTATATAAAGATACCCATGTTCCACCCTTTCTTTGTAATCTTTATTTGTACATCTCTTTAAGTAGAGGATAAACATGTAAAACAATATTTAAGAAAAAACCAAATCATTAGACACCACTAGGAGAACAATGGTCAAAATATATCTAAACAAACATATATAACAAGGAATGAACCAGTTTTGTGAAAATATTTAAAAGATTGGAAAGGTATGCATCGTCAGTAAAACCGAGCAGCGTAATTGCCATATATACGTGACAATATCGGGGACTACATTGCACAAAAAGCGATACTAGACCAATTATGGCGAATAGACGTATGCAAACAAGATTTATATAGAAAACAAAACGGAGTGTTGTTGTTAAAAAAAACAAGAGTCAAATCCAATTAAGGATATATGTGAACGTCGAGCAACATATACTCATTGCTCAGTTTTCCCAAAATTTCAGAAATCTAATATTTAATGATCTTTTAATACCGTAATAGAAAAAGATCTACACTTTTTAATATTCTTATATGCTGACATTTCAAAAAAGGGCTGCTGCTGTAAATACTGCTACCAGCCAACTGAATTTGGCTATTTTTGGAAGAAAGTAATAGCTCTTGTCGTAGCAAACTTTTAACCATATTTCGTGACTTGGAACTGAACAATGAAGTAGAGTAGATTACAAGAATTGCAAATTAAGCAATGGCAGCTGTGTCATCAAAGTAGCCGAAGCTGAAATTAAAAAAATATCTCCCTTTTTCCAGGGTCCTTAAAGGACTCTGCTCCATGCGAGTGCAATTGTTGACTTTTGGAATGGCACTGGTTTGTTAAAACACTATTTCTGTAGTGAAAGAAATGTTGGAGATTAAAAATCTATCCGGTTTTACTTATACCGTCGTTGTCATTGCTGTTTTGAGACTGAAAACACTCGTCATATTTAAATGAAAAACTTACAAATAAATAAAAATGAATGTGTAAACAGGCGTCACATGATCCCCCTCTTGTCAAGTGACACATGGGGCTACTTACATGCACTTATATAGGGCCACCACAATGGGGACTGCGACAGAAAAATAAATGAATAGAAATCTTATTGAGAGAAATCAAATGACAATGGTTTCGTCTTGTTTTGTCTATGCCTTGTTGTCTTATTCTGCGTTTTTCGCGCTATTTAGTTTTATCTCACTTTTCTATATATTACAACACCTTTTATTGCCTTGATGGTCCTTATAGGTAACAGACAACTCTACGGATAGGAGAAGTTGCTGACAACACCTTGAAGATGCTGACAACATACAAAGTGTGAAGAAGATAAACCATGACCTTTAATGTTACCCGGCAGGGTAACATGCGACACAAACAATATAAAAATAGGAGATGTGGCATGATTGTCCATGAGACAGCCACCCACCAAGTGATCGTAGAATTTTAACTTCTACAGGTCCCATGTCCTACAGTTATATCCAGTTTTCTGAGTTGGATAGTGCTAGGTTTACTCAAATTAGACATCAACATTAGATGCTTATATACTTCCGAAAAGAATGCCTTTTGTCTTATGTTTTTGATTTAGTTTTGTGTTAAGTTCTGCCTATTGGAATTGTTTTTTTTCTCAGAACCAAATCAACAGTATAAATAACTAACAGAATATCTAGAATGGAAAACGAAAATCTTCAATATTAATACTTGTGTTTAAAACACAATTGGGGCATTCTGAACGTTGCTTTACATCTGCATAGCACAGACGTCTTAAATTATGTATCAGTTTTAAACGGTACGTCGTGCAGTCAAGTCCTTTCTATGCTGTAAATAAATATCACCATATAATGCATAATTCTAGGCATCATAAAGAAACTAATACCGGAAGACATAAAATAAAAAAAATCAAAGACTATCCTTACAAATTCCAATCTTATTTAAATCTTCATATCTGTTGGAGATAGTGATAACGAACAATCTTGATAGGTTTAACTCGCTGAAGTACAGGAAAAACTTAATGCGTTTATCTAAAATATAATTAAAGGATTGATCATTGATGGAGAAACCATCCATCTTGAGAAGATAGTCATCGGCTTTATCTTGTAGGTCATATTTGATACATGACAAGCATCGAAAACACAACACTGCTTCTGTTAATTCTTCTTATCTCGCCAAAACAGTCATATTTTTATTAATGAAATTACGCACATTGCTTTACAGAAAACCACACTTCGGATAGCCCCGATTTCTTTTTGAAAAATGAAAAAAAACGACAGTCATTTTAGGACATGAAAAAGTTAATTGTGCAATATTGATCTTTTACTATAACTTAGAGGGATGAGATTTTTATATGGACACTTCACGTTGTTGGTTATTTTTTCTGTTTCCTTCAGGCTTTTTTCTCGCAATTGGAAAAATAAATCAGAGAGTACAGAGAAACCACTGAATGTTTAAAGAACTGTTTCATCGTAGATAACACATGCGGAACAGGACCCCAATTAATTCCCGAGTCCAGTATTAGTTTTTTTCTAGGTAAAGGTGAAGACCGAATGGATTGCAACCTCCAGGCGGAGAAAGTGAAAAACCTGTTTTATGCACAGGAAAAGAACCGTCTTTATCTGTGAAATGGATAATCCATACTGGCTGAGAAGACTGTGGGGTCGACCTTAAAATTTCTTGAGTAACCGAGGAGTAATATTTTCCATCCAGTGTGCAGTTTCTTTTTCAACGATTTAATTCGGCCATAATAATCGCTGCATTGGAAACGTGCTCTTGAAATACGCATAAGCTGGAAGATGTATACACTAAACACCGGGGCAGGAATGTATGAGCTTGGAGTGTATACGCCAAACACCTGGGCAGCTGGAATGTTACTGCCAATGAACGGGAATTTAACTTTTGAAAAGTAGAACTCATCACGTTTGTCATAAAGTTTTGTATAAAGCCTTCTTTCATTGTCTTATTCATGGTGAAGATCAAAGTATGAGGCAGACTTGGGAGTGTCTGTTTTGTTTTTGATTTCAAGCTTATTTGAGTACATTAGTTGAAGATAATCACCGAATCGAGCATTTTTAGTGAAAGAACATCATCTTTAAAGTGGAACCGTCGACTAGCTTTTCTTCCTTTTTTTCTGCAATAGCTACTGAGTAAGGTCTGTCTGAAAAATAGATCGACGACGAAATTAGCACAATTGATTGTAATGCTGATCGTCTGTTGGTAAAATCTCTTTTACCAAACTGAAAAATATGTTGCCAAATAGAAAATCTTACATTTTTGTAATATTATATCTCTGTATATTTGTTTTTCGATTTTGTGTTGCGTTGAACCCTGTAAATTTGTCCTCGGACATAACCAATAAATTAGACATGTTGTCATTATTCGGTGTGTTTTTCACCTACCTAGGGCTTACTATCCGAGTTAAACGACCATTTTAATTCATTGAAATTCCAAGATATTTAAAGAAAAGTAACTGAGCTTTAAAGAGGGTGGTTCACGTCATTCGAATTTAACATGCATATTATCCCTAACGTTTATCATCCGGCTGGTAGTGTATCCTTTTCCTTTACATAAATTTACAGAATAACACACATTGGTTAAACTCCGGTCCAAGTTCGCCCTTAGAAGATTAGAAGTTTCCCAGTGTTTGTTGATTTAGCGTTCCAAGGATCTTTGACGTTCTAGAGTTTTGACTGGGCATTCATAATCCACTCCGATCATTCATGATGAAGGCAATTTAATCCAGAAAACTGGTGAGTTTTTAGAACACACTTTTCGATCCACAGAGCTGGCCCAGCGCGATCCCCAGGTGGCGGATAGGGTAGGCCCTCTCGTTGGGGTGCTGCCAGCTTATTATACGGAAAGCCTGGCCGTAGACCATAGTGGTTGACGTGTTTGGAGAGTGCCACGCTCCTTGCACCTTAAAGACCCCTTTTGTAGTTTTCGAAAAAGAGCAGGCTAATGCCACAACAAAAGGCTGAATTTTTCGTCCCTACCCGTCACTACCTTTTTCCAGTGGCAGTAAAAAACCGTTGCCATGTTGTGTTCCATAACACCCCTTTTTCGATATTGATAATTGTTGAACTTGTTCTCGTTCTGAATATGCATGAAATATATGCTACTCCACGTTAGGCAACCAACAACCAATCAATCAATCAGGAATGGTCTATAGACAACACTCGAGACTCGAACTTGATACACCAACGAAACACAGCAACACTAACAGTTCTGCGTGAATTCTAAATTTTCAACAAGGAGGCTTCATTTATTGCAGGAATACAGGCATGATCGAAAAATGGAAAGACACACGCTAAATGGGTTGTGGAAAAAATGCATAGGTTGCAGATGTTCCAATTTGGCATGTATTTGTCACAATATACATATAAAAATAAATTTGATGGAATTGTTAATGAAACAGTCACCCAAAAAACTAAATTATAAATAATTTAAAATTTACGGTGGAAAAAAATTCCACATCGTAAAACAAACTGTAGAATGCTTCAAAAGAACAAAAATAGCAATTCAAATGTAACAATAATCGATAAATTAAGCATACAAGGCAAGACAACATGTTTTTTTTTTTTGGTAACAGAATAAAAAACTAATAGGAGCTTAACATCTGGAATAGGAGTTTTGAGTGGAATAGATCTTTAACAGAAGTCCAAAAAAATCAGAGTGCATAAAACTCGAAAACAACAAACAATAAATAAACAAAAAGAAAACAAAAATACACAATTCAATGAAGATGGCCTAAGAACTCTTTGACACATTTTTTAATAAACTGCATGAGAACTCTCAGTTAACTTTTTACGTGAATATTCAAAATGTTATCGAATTTAAACGTTTACCAACTGTACACATCTATTGAACATTAAATCAATTTTAAATAAATAAAATCAATTGAAAAAAAAAATTAATATTAAAAAACTACCAAGAAGAAAAGGACTGTAGAATATTTTCAAATAAATAAGAGTTCACGTGCACAAATATCCAATCATTTCAATGAAATTAAGATATTTTTAGCATTTGAACAGATACTAAATGACTTAATTAACAAGTGTCTGAAAACACCATCTGAAAAAAAACCATAACTATATATTACGACTTGGAAGCGGGTATGCAATTGTATTACATTGTGTTCTAACATTTGTAAGTCTAGAGCAGAATTTTATGTCGGGTTCTACAAGACAAACTAGAAATAAACAAAATGACCTAAGAGAAACAGAAATAACAGGATCCTGAATCTACAAACTCGAATAAGACCAGGTGCTCCGGTGGGGTAAGATTAGTTTGATATTTGTTCGCTTATATCCAAATTTAATACTGTTTTACATGAATAAAGACATACAAATCGTCTGAATTATTTACGCAACTACGCAAAGGAATACTAGTTAATAGACACAAAAACTGATCGAAATCATGTCTATAGAAATGTTGGAATATCGCCAAATAAATCATGATAGTTTGTGTCTGCTGAAAAGTTCTTCAACAGTATTTTTGAATTATTTTGTCATTTACAAGTAATATTCAAAGAACAGCTTTCGAGTTGTATCGCATTTCATGCAAAATTTATAAGATTAAAATCCATGACTCTGAAACGGTCCATTACGTGGAGATTGGATAGGATGTAAACTGAAATAAAATGGTTAATCGAGTTGACCTGACTACAAGTGAAAGTAAAGTGAACAGATGAAATGGTTCGCCGTCTGCGTTAGCGGCCATCAGAAATGATATTCATTTGCATATAAATCATCCCGCCAATCTCACGATTGTGATGTTATCTACCAAATATGGGTATCGTTGTAATTGTTTATGTGCAAATTGTCCGCTATCAGATGATTGATTCGATATTTTTTATCTATCAAAATCTAAATCTGTTTAAGAATACAAAATAAAAACCTGATATAAAACATTGCAGAAGTCATTTTCTGGATTTCTGTACGGAATATTTAGACAAATCAATCAAAATAGAATCGACATTACCATGGTAACAATCTACGATCTCTATCCTATTTCTCTCTCTTTAGAATATCATAATTTTCAGAGTGACAATATTATTTCCTCTGTGGTACTGCTTATAGGGCTTACTGCGTTCCGAACAACGGTTTCTCTTCAAATGATGCACATCTAAGTCTATAAAACCCTTATCCTAAATTTCATATATCTTATAAATCATCCAAAGTCGCGAAAATGGAATGCTGTAGAAATTCAATCGCACTTTTACAATAACTCGACCGAACAATTTGTGACAGATATCTGAAATATATCTTTCATGCCTACAGGTGGAATCTTTTCGCACAGAATTGATTGATTGATTGATTGATTGTTGTTTAACGTCCAGTGGCAAATATTTCATGCATATTCAGGACGGAAACAA
>JAULBM010000001.1:421686-442344 GCA_032357055.1 Geukensia granosissima
GAAAATTGACGGACGTACGTACGGACGGACGGACGTACGTACGTACAGGGGTAAAACTTAATGCCCCCGACGCCTAAAGGCGGGGGCATAATTATTTCCATGCTGCATAAGACAAACGGGGCACGTTTTACAAATTCCATACTGCATAAGACAGACGGGGAGCGTTTTACCGATTCCATACTGCATAAGACAGACAGGAAACGGTTAACCGATTCCATGTTGCATGAGGCAGACGGGGGAACGTTTACTGATAATTGCATATGACGTGTTTGCCACGCTCCTTGCACGTAAAAGACCCATTTTGTAGTTTTCGAAAAAGAGTAGGTTAATGCCGCTACAAAAGGCTAAATTTTCCGTCCCTTTTCCAGTGGCAGTCAAAATCCGTTGCCTTGTTGTGTTCCATTCCACCAATTTTTCGATATTGATAATTGTTGAACTTGTTCTCGTCCTGAATATGCATGAAATATTAGCCACTGGACGTTAAGCAACCGTCAATCAACAATCAACCATATTGCATAACAAAGACGGCGAAATGGTTTACCAATTCCATACAGCATAAGGCAGACGGGGGGTAGGTTTACCAATCCCATAATGCATAAGACAGACGGGGAAACGGTTTGTCGATTCTAGACTGCATACGACAAGACATACGGGGAAACAAACGTTTTACAGATTCCATACTGTATAAGACAGACGGGAAATGGTTAACTGATTTCATGCTGCATGAGGGAGACGGGGGTAGGTTAATCGATTCCATATTGCATAACAAAGACGAAAATATACAATAATGGGTTTTTCGTTTGTTTTTACCTTATTAGATGTAATTTTAAAAACCCGAAATAACAATCCACATGACAAAACTCGAAGGTACGCACTGTATCTCTTAAACCGTGTGATTGATCATTTTGGAATTGAGCAAATCCGTTCATGATTGTTAATTTATGCGTAAACACACAAATAACTGTATAACAAACGTCTCTAAAAAATGATGAGTTCTTGTGGAAGTGTCAGCAAGAAAAAGGCTTGCTGTTTTGTTATAACTCTCAATTGTTGGCAATTCACTGTTTTTTCATTGAAAAGTTCTCAAATATTTGATATTCCAAATACATTGAAAAAATTGTCAAAAGTTTTAATTTAAAATCTTTTGTAGTTTTATTGATTAATAATTAACGTTACCTGACCGGTAAGTCAAAGGTACCTCTGTTTCACGTTATATTTTCCCCATCGCGAAATAAGAATTTAAAATCTGAAATATTTTTTAGTCAAAGTAAAAATACACGACTTAAACGTGATTTCATTTACGAATAACCTTTCTTATTTAAACGTAAAACCATCTTTGGATTTTCAGAAAACAATAATCTTTGAATCTTCAAACAGTTATAAAACTTTGACACATTCATAATGCAACAAACATTCGGTAGCAATATTCTCTGACATTTTCTGAATAATCTTGATATTCTTCGTTGATCGATGAAAAGTTGTCCATATCGATCGCCCATGGAGATGATGTGCCAGTATTTACATCAGCGATAAGATGGACAGGCTGCCTTTAAATCGGATCAGAAGCCCACCATCTTACAATCCTTTTATCAGCAAAAATTCAAACTAGTCCAATTTTCTTCTCTGCACCGCTCAATAATGTTTTATCTCTAGATATATAAATGACAAACGTCTCACTTTGGCCGTTATTTCTCAAACGTCTTTTCCGTTTGCTGTTGTTTCCTTAGACATTTTTTTTTTTTTGGAAATTTTCATATACTGAAAACAAAGGATGTACGTCAGCTTCAGCTTAGACGGATTATGGGGATTAATTAAACCACAAGGTTCGTATGAGCGAGATTATCCATACTTGGTGATGATTCCTCATCTTGTTAAGGGTATTTCCTTCAAAATTTGTTGCAAAGATTCCATAAAAAATATATAATCCTTTCTACGGTGGTTACAAAATACTGTTATGGGAAATTCTAATTTCCTAAGACGTCTTCTGTTGCTTTTGGGGATACTATTCAACTACTTAAAGAATTTCGATGCGAAATATAAACAGAGATTGTTATTTTAATTATCATTTTGTGTCAATTTATTGTTCATTAGTTGTAAAATTGTTTGACAATTTAAAAAAATTATCAACATCAAGAATCAAATTAAACTTAGCTTTTCGATTTCTTGTTTTTTATCACTTTTACCGATTTAGTTTGAACACTAGAAGCTAAAGTATTTTTTTCTAATACCAGTTAGCTGATCTAAACGGAGTAATCTTAATCATTTTTTTTGGCATAATTCCATGAGGATATTTTCTCTATAATATAGGTGGATTGATCGAATTGAACATGAATAGGTAGAAGCTCTGTTTGGAATCCTTTTCTGTACACAATACAAACAATTTGTCTTGGATTGATGCAACTTATAAAAACTGTTTATATCCTGACGCGATGTTTTGTTTAAAATGAAAATTGGAATCTTTGGTGGTTGATGTATCTGATTCGTTAAATAACGTTTGTATTGTTAGATGTCTTTTAAAAGAAAACCCACCAGTTTTTTTTTTAGTTTAATGGGTTCTAAACGGCCACATGACACAAAGAAATTGCTTAAAATGTTAAAATACCATGAAATTATACTTTATATGACACAAGGAGATATTTGATACAATTTTGTCGATTAAGATATTTAGAATGCATAAAATATCAGAACCAAACTTCACATTTAAAAATCTATCAAGTATTAATTTTTAAAGTTAACATATTTCCGAGTTGTTTTTGTGCGCTCATATCTATTTGAACAAAACACCTAAAAATGTTTTGTATTTTTACAGTAAATGGTGAATTCTTTTTGATATAAACAAATATGCCATTTCGTTTTGTCGAAATGATGAAAATTTTATAAGATAAAGTTATGACGGTTATTAACAGTATTTTCACAACTTATTGTTGTGTCTCGAAATGCTATATTTGGGGAAAATATGTGGTTTACCGTATGTCTACTCATTTGCTTTATACATGAAGTGTATTTTCGCACCTTAATGAGTTAAAGTATAATAAGTTCTTGAAACTCCTCTTCAATTTTACTTAATATTTTCTACTAAAATGTTAAAATATATATATGTAACTATATATATCTGTAATTACTAGTAACTATACGTTTATATTTTTACCGAAATGTCGCGATCGTTTTATGAAATAAGCCAGGGGAGAATCTTGACCCGTCTGTTTATGGAATATTTAGCACGGTAAAGATCATTATTTCAATTTATTTTTTAATGCAACAGACAGATTATATATTTTAATAATAAAATTAACAAGTAATATTATTGTCTCACTTTTCACAATCCTGTTTTACTTTAAATTCAAGGTGGACTGCGAAAAAAATTTTGTATCAAAAAATTTATTTTGTGCATCAAGTTACCTTGACAGTGCGGTATTATTGACTTAATTTGTAATTAAATAAATCCTCAAACATGCAGACAAGTTCCAATTTTATCTTATATACATACACTGCATATTTGGCAAACAGGCCGTTATATTAATAAAACAAAATACCCATTTTTTATTTCTTATTTTTATATCAAAACCAGACGTTTACTTTTGATTTTTTAATTTCATATTTTCATCACATGACTTCCCTAGCTTGCACATAAAGGTATATCACTATGGTCAACTTGGCCATCTTGTTCTTACAGGTTCTGTGCAGGGTTTAGAAGGTTTTTGACTGGTATGATTTTTTGGTGTTTTAAATTATTTGATCTGTTAGCTAGTTGAGGGTATACTTTTCTGTGCTCTCGATTATTTGATCTATTAGTGGAAGGTACATATTTCTGTGCTCTCAATCATATGTGCTTTCGATTTGTCGATGTGTAAGTTCTTTTATTCTTTAACAATATATAACTTTCAATTTTAACTTTATTCCAAACTATAAGTGCATGAGATTTTCATTAAATCTTCTCTTTTACGTATTTTACGTATTTTTGTTATATTTAGATATATTTTTTATTTTAAAAACAGAGTTAAAAGGATTTTTCGCAAAACATTCAGTTATACAACATATTTTACTTTTGAAGTGTTTTTTTACATTGATTGAATAATTGGTTAAGAAAACTATATGCACTTTTAAAATATTGATAATACAAATGTTTCACACAGGGCGACATTGATAATCAAACTTATTCTCATTTGCATTACTTTTTCTACTAAGTTTATATGTTTTAGTTTCAGGCATGTTCCTTTTTTCCAAACTTTTAGATTTTGGTTAAATTGAGCGTTTTGTATGCATATGAAGCTTATAGCACTGTAGTCAAGATACAAACACGATGTTTTTTTTACATATTGTTGAAGGCAGCGAACCCCTTACATATGGTTGACCTTACTCCCAATTTGGGTGTTCTGATAGACCGTTTTGTTTTTGTGTTCCTAAAAGTTATCTTATTTTTCTTATTCTTTCGACTTTTCGAACTAATGGCACTGACAATACTTTGATGATTAACAAAGACCGCTTTAAATATGGTGCCTATTTTGCAGTTCTGCAATGTAAATATAGGACAGATCGAAACATGCATTTACTGTGTCTCACTGTGAAAATAACCAAAGATCAAAGCAATATTGCTGAAACATTTGAATCACATACTGATTTATATATGGAAACAAATCTATCACTGCACTTTATGATTTTTAACACATTTTTACAAAGTTAAAACATCATTTGTTTTGTTGTAAAATAGCAATTGGAAAGGTTTTCGTTGGTTTAATGCATATTCAAATACATTCGCAGTAAATAGATTTTAACTGGACCTGTCGGTATCTGTTCCGGTCCGGACGGTGTCTTTTTCAATCAGAAAAGTTAATCATTATGCAGGTAAAGGGAAAGGAACAGGAAAACAAAGTAGAAGTGAAACTAAGGTTATTTATATATACTGCACAGTGTTTAACAGTTCACGATATTGTACACATGCAGATATATAGCAGGAAGAATATATGGCATAGCTAAGAGCAATACGTATATCAAGGGGACAATCAATTACTTTGAAATTATTTATCTATGTTAAAACTATGGTAAAACCATGTGCAGTCTAGTTACAAAAATAAATAAAGCAAGAGACAATTTCAAGTTTACAGACACGATTGATAAAACTAGAAATCAGCTAAGAAGAATATTATATACTATGGGGAAACCAGACATCTGATACAGACCAAAAACAAATTTGGCTTAGAATAGGCCAGTATGTACCATTGGTGAAACCTGACATCTGATACGGACCAAAAACAAATTTGGCTTAGCTTAGGCCAGTATGTACCATTGGTGAAACCTGAAATCTGATACGGACAAAAAACAAATTTGGCTAAGAACTGGCCAGTATGTACCATTGGTGAAACCTGACATCTGATACGGACCAAAAACAAATTTGTCTTAGCTTAGGCCAGTATGTACCATTGATGAAACCTGAAATCTGATAAAGACCAAAAACAAATTTGTCTTAGCTTAGGCCAGTATGTACATTTGGGGAAACCAGACCTCTGATACAGACCAAAAAAAAAATTGGCATAGCATAGGCCAGTGTGTACTGTCGGGGAAACCAGACATCTTACAGACCCCCAAAAAACACTTAGGTTGGTATACCATGGGAGTACCTGAGATTTGATACAGACCAAAAACAATTTTGGCTTAGCATAGGCCAGAATTTACCATGGGAGAAACCAGAGAGCTAATATAGACCAAAAGAACTAATATTAAGCAAATATGACAGTATTTACCATGGGAGAAGCGAGAAATCTGATACAGACCAATAATAACTTTGGCTTAGCATATAGGTCAGTTTTATACATAGGTTAAAACCAGGAAGCTTATATAGACCAAAAACAGCTTAATTAGGTTTAGCAATGGCCAGTATTTACCATGGCGGGAATCAGAAATCCGATATAGCCTAAAACAATTTAGGTTTACCATAGGCCAGTATTTACTGTGGAGGAAGAGGGAATCTTATATTGACAAGAAAGGACTATAGTTGTCAGCGTATACATCTACCATAGAAAAAAAAACATGTTTTTCATAAACAGCAAGGACTGCGTATTTTCTTAGTATATACAAAGTGTTTAACATGGGGAACAAAAAAATCTTATAAATACCTTGGGAAGTAAACAGAAATCTTACATACATAGACTTGGAATGATTATGTATTATCTATTATTGGAGTGTATATACCATAGAAACAACCAGAAACGAAACCTTATATAAACAGAGAAGGACTGTGGATTATATATCTAAGTGTAGTTATACTATAGAAAAAAACAGATCTTACATGGACAGGGGAAGACTACGAATGGTCTCAATGTATATGAAAATAAAAGATATGAGGTAAATGTCAGTAACAAAAAAAATTATGTATGCGTAAAATAATACTGTGTTGCTCCAGCTTTCGTTTTCAGTGTAGTGTTGTGTGTTCTATGTTTGTCTTTCGTTCGTTTTGTTGGCCATGGTCTTGTCTGTCTACCAACTTAACGATTTCTGTCTGCCCCTTTGGTATCTTCGAATTCCTCTTACTTGAATGTAATAAAAAATTTACAAGTAACAAAATATTAAACAGAATGGCAAATCTATGACCACAAGTCCTGACTTTGGACAGGCATATGAGACATGTGGTGGGTAAAACTAGATTAGTGGATTCCCAACCCCCACCCCCCCGTCCCCCAACGGTGAAAGGAAACAAAAGCAGTACTAACGAATTATAAATATCAAACAAAATGTCACCCACTCTGACTAAAGAGTACCTTAACTAAAATAAATTTACTTAACAAAAATACATGCATAAAAAAGATACATGTCTAATGAATGCTCGCAGTTACTGAAAGCAAGCTCAGAGTGAGATTCCTGATGATAAAACATCAAGCCTCTCAACATGAGATGTTGTAAACAGTTTGTCTGACGATTTGATACCGTGTTGTCAATAAACGCGACGAAAGACAAGATGGATGCAATGCCAAATTTATTAATGTGCAAACCGAACTAGTTTTGAAATGTAAAGTTAACCACTTACAAAAGAGCTAAAGGCACGTTCCCATATAGTATATTTCTTTAGGCAACCAAACGAAAATCCAAATCCATCTAACAATACTTGCCAAGGAAAGGAAGTAAATCTTATCTTTAATATTCAGACAATCAGAAATAAAAAACTTTGAATAAGTAAGGGCAGTTTATATTATATGACACAATAAAAATCATGTGTAGACATCAGAGAACTAAAAGATCCAGCTGTAGAAGGTGCATGTTATATACCGATGACACTTCCAAAATAATAATTGGAAAACACAACCAGAATTTCTATATGAAGTTGAAATAAATAATTATCAATTTTTTATATTTTATTTCCTATAAAAACTTTGACTGCTTAGAATTGTTTTCATTGATGTTTAATAAAGGAATCACCATATAATGTAGTCATATAACGTTCAAAGATATAAAAGCGAAATTGTTCATGTATGTCAAGAATTATATACTAGTAGATTTATTATTTTTTTAGAATTTTACTATTTCTTTGCCTTTATATCTTCCTGACGGTGGATGAATTTTTAACCGAAGCAAAAAACGTTCTTTTTTCTTTTTTTGTTTTTTGTTTTTTTACCATACTACCGCTAATAATTTGATATATTTGCATGAAGTTTTTATATTAAGGACATGTGTCGTTAAGTCACATTTTGGCCCAAGAATTTGGCTAAAAATTAAATTGGCTATATATTATCTTTTATTCTATTTCGTTTGTACTGAAAAATACTCCAACAGTTTTTTTAAATATTTTTATTGGTTTAATTGAATTGAATTAAATTTAATCGAAATTGCTTTAATGTGAAAAGACTAATACTATTCTTATTTTGACAAAATATGTTATATAATTTTTTAGATTTTGATATTGATCACAAAAAATCAGAACTAAACTGTGCACAAATAAAAATATATCAAGTGCAAAATCTTCGTGATACTTTTGTGTGCTCATTAGAAAAAACTTGGTATGCACAAATTTTACATTCTTGTTGAAAAAGACAAATGTGCCCTGCTGTTTTGCCAAAATGATGAAATTTTTTAACTCAAATATTTAAGCTAAAGACAAAATATGATCCTATAGCAAGTTAACAAAACTGTTGTGTCAATCTAAGTTCTAAGTAATACAATATTGTGTTCACCTCTATATGCAACTGTTGTTTTTAGAAGGAAACTGTATATAAGGCTTGAACAAAAACAGGCAATGGCATTTCTTAATAAAATATTAAGGAAACATAATCTAGCCTCATTAGAAGAGGGAATCTATATATAGTTTAGTTATAGAAAAGATATATGCAAAATTTTGTAATAACTATTATATGCCGCTTATGCATATAAAAAAGAACGATTTTAGGTGAATCCATCAGTGCTTAAAGGAAAAAACGGTTTCTGAAGTTGTATATTTTTCATAGAAATTTTAACCAATTCACTATGAATATCAATTTTTATATGAATTACTTTTTCTAACTCCAATTATTATGTAATTACAAAAACGTACAGTATTTACATTGATGATACACCTATAATTTTTTTGACAGAAAAATAAAAAAAAAATATGATTCAGAAGCAGAAAAGACACGAAGTGAAATGCTCTGAATTTAAGAAAACCATCAGCAGACTAATTTGTCTGGTTTTTGTATAATTTTTGCACTTTGTTAGCTTTTTAGACGATATTCCCTTGCTGGAATTGCACAGCATTTTAACGATCTAACAGATCGAAAATGATAAGAAATTCAAGGATCTAATGATGAAGTCTATTATTCAAATCTTATCATAATCACATAAACAGAAATAATTTTGATAAAACACAAGATATACTTATAAAACAACTAATAAACGAAGTGTTTACACGGGCTTTGAACGTTTTTGATGTGTATGATATCATCTTAACATGCAATTTATTCAGAATAAAATATCTTGTGTGAGTCTTTGATCTGTTATCTCAGATGTTTATTTACAATTTTAATCTTAATTCTTAATAAACCCCATGATGAAATTTGTAAGTGATAGGTTTTTTGTTAAATTCCTTTGAGTTTAATTCCGAATCCCTAAGAAAATTTTATTGAGACTAATTACTAAATAGTTCTTCCGTCGCTTTCACAGGATGTCAAGCAAGCAAAACTAAGTGCAGTGTAAAAGCCTTAGACACTATATGAAGAGAAAAATAAATGAACCGACATTGTGTTCTTACATTATAACATATATGTATATGCATTTATTTACATTTGAAATAGACGGAAATTTAAAAAAAAGCATATTTCATATAAATAATTTATAAACATGGTGTACCATTTGTTATTTTCAGTTATTTTGCATTAAAACTTTTTTCAAATCATAATTTGTGTGATGGAGCCAAACCTAGCAGAAATCTATAAGGAAACGTGTAAGAGTTTTACAAGTCAGGATTTGTCCTCGATTTAATGCGAGTCTTTGAGATGTAAGAACGTTATCTCATCAAAACATATCTCGTCATTATGATACAGTTATTGGCCAAACGAATTAAACTTCTATCGATCAATCCTTATCAGCAATGCCAGGAGAACTTCAGAAAAACATACATGTACTCCGTAGCAGAATCGCCTCGCTCAAAGTGAATTAATATCATAATACATTTAATGCTCAACGATTAATTTTGTGTTATCTTTATATTGAAGACTCTGCAGTTTTGAACGATTCTTTATTTGGCGTTACAAATTGTTAATTAGTTTTAACTACAAAAGATAACGGTTGCGATTTTTAACTGGGAAATTATTCCATACACCTGAACAGGTTTATTATAGCGTGGAACAAAGAAGGGATGTTTACATTCTTGCATCACAAACCAGATGAAGTGTATAATTAAATCAGCACCATCGCTATTTTGAATATAATGACAATCGTTAAGATAAGAGAAAAACAGCAATTCATTATCAAATATAGAACAATTCTCCAAGCCATTTTATAAAACGGTAGTGAGGTTGACAAAAACTAATTTACCATGAAGTAATATCAACATGTCATCAATAGTCTTACATATTATTTTAAATGTTTCATTTGTGTTTTTATCCTGAAAAACATTTAAGTTTTCCAATTAATTCTTAAGACATTAAATATTATTAACTGATGAATATATGCCCATTAATTTCATAGGAAAAATAAAAGGGTTTTTTATGTAATGTAAAATGTCACATCTCCTATTTTAACTTTCATAGATAGAAAAGACAAAGCTTTGGTAGTAATGCAGGTGATGTCTATTACCATTCAAATGCATGATTCCGCTTTGTTTTTTTTTTTTTCTATGTTTTCAATAATATTTGTCTTGTTTTGTTTTCAGTTTGTTTTATGTAACGGAAAATCATCGACATTTCAATATCTATTTAATCAAAAATATTACAGGTATCAAATTGTCAACCGATTACCAAAAATCCTACAAGGAAGGGACGAACAATTTCATCTAAATTATAAACAATTATAATTAGTCTTTTCATACAGACCTTGTTTGTAGCAGTGTGACCGACAGGGTTGACCTTTTATCACCCTTTTCCACTTCAAACTGACCATTGCAATGGATGCTCATAATAATGAAGTTCAATGGTATAAAGAAATAAATGAATATAGCATACAGTCCGGAAGTATGCTTGCTATTATGTTATTTTGGCACGCGATCAGCACGAGACTTGATAAAAATTTGAAGGAGATTTGACGAGATGTTGAGACAAGTTGTCATCTTGATTAAACAATATCTCAAACTTATCTCGTTCCTTTAAGTGTTAACTTTCTATATTAACCACAAATCCTGTCATATAAAAATAATGTTTCTTTGTATTTCTTTTATATTTCAAAGTCGAAAATTAATAATGTTTTATATTATCTTTTAATAGCTAACAAATCTATATTAAAGAATACATGAATGAATCGTTGACATTTCAGCTTAAACGTTTTACGAAGCATACATTTGCATCTCACAGAGGAATGAATAGAAACATTACACAAAATGAATATAGAACAGGTTCATTACAATTATTTTATTTCAGAGCGAGGACTAAGGTCTAAACCGTTTTTCTTGCAGAAAATGAATACAATTCCCAAGAGAAAACCTACAGATCGTCCAAATTTACAAACTTGCATCAAAAAGAAATTGAAGAACGATCAGCTTATCATAGAAAATTGAACGTCACCTTATCTTGATCAGATCAGGGAGAAAACTGCACGAAAATGTCCGTCAATACCAGCTAACTGCTTTCTAAGTGCTCGGCCGACTACTACCTCTGTCAATGGGAAAGAGCTATAGTAATTGATGAGTCTTATCTATCCAGTCTATCTGAAGAAAAATGGCATAAAGATCACACAACTGACTTGCGGCTGAGTCTCGGCGATCTAGGCAACATTTGCCAGTTTTCAATGTAACAATTAGCTTTATTTTTGTCATTTTGTGAAGCGAAAATGAATCAGGAACCCATAAATCTTTGTCAAATGAATAAATTAATGTTTATTGTTATCGTCTTGAGTCGCTTCTTTTATTTTTTCTTGAAATCTCAATTAACTTTACGAAGGTAAGTATTTTCTTTTCAGCGTAATGTTTCTCAATCAGTTTGTCATGGAATGATTTGGAAGATTTCTTAAACACGAGAAATTGCAATGGAAATGCCATTACACGTTTTGTCAATAAGAAAATGAGTTTTAAATGTGATAATGTAAGTTACATTTTAATATATAAAAATAAATGTATTTTAACTGTTCCCAGTTCGATGAAACGATTTTAAGAAAAACTACGGAAACAACTTTGCACGCACTGCATGCAGGTACAATTGTTATTATATTTTTACATTTAAATATTTATGTGAATAATTAAACACTGAAAATAGTATTGTGGTAATTCTGCGTTGTCTGTTTTATTTTAAACAAGTGTCTTTGCAATCCCGAGAGACAAAACCGGTGCCAGAATGCATGTTTCTCAGATATAATCCCATTTCAGCAGAATTATTGCCCTTGTTCCAAAATGGCCAATGTGAACGGTCTCAATTACGACAGCTCATAAATTAATCATCAAAATTATAGCGCGACCTTCAAACCACAATAATGTTAAATGATTGACTCATAAACTATAAGTTTCAATCTTGATCTTTTAACATAGCTATTGAACTAGTTTAACGAGTGGCTATTTTTGATGGGGTCTGTTAAAATTCCAAAGTAATGACAAAAACTGCGGTAAGACAGTCAGGAGATGTTCCGAAGTTGATTAGGTCTTGATAAAAACGTATTCTGTTTCGGACGTAGAGTAAGGTTACATAAGATGTCTTCAAATTATTTTTGTAAAAAAAGCTTTTATCAATTTTAAAACAAATCCCGTCTGTTTTTTACCATCTTGTTTATTCTTATCAATGTAAAGTTCTGTTCATTGCTTTTAAATGTCATTCTAGACGTAATAGCTCTGGATCAAATTGCTGAAAATGTTATTTTGACATGAGTTGTCACAGACTGCGTGGCGGCATGTATAAAATTTGTATACTAGTTCCATGATAAAAATACACAAAAAATCTTATTACTAAAATAAATTTACATGTTATTCCTTTGGGTGTAGATCGAAATCGCAATTCAAGACGTGATGCCTCCCGTAAAATAAAAATTCGCATATTCATTTAAAATTAAGCGTCTAAATCAAACAGCGTAGCAGATATGGCCGTATAGAACGCACAAGCAAGCACACAATAACATTTATCATGCAAAAAGGACTGACGATTTGGGATGGGCTTTATTTTTTTATTCTTAATCTGGAAGAAAAAAAAGGATTATTCAGTAAACGAAAAAGAAAAAGATTTTGTTTGAATCATTATGCTTAAATGCAACCAAAATAAAATTCTATGATTTCTATCGAGTTTATGAAACGAAATGGTAGGTCCCTTGTATAGTACAAAACTATAATAAAAATATAACTCTGCATTTTTGATAGTCTTTTAGAATATAGCCCGATAACATAAAGTTAATAATATAATTATAGGACAACTTCGTTCCACTCTAACCTCTTAACCCTTCTGTCTTGACGTATGTCAACATGACGACTCGAACATACTTACTGCAGAAAAACAAAAGGAAACCTACATGGTATATCTTAAGATCATCGCATGATTTTCAACTAAGTTTACACCTTGGCACAACAAGCAAAGCTTAAGATTTTATCGAATCTTGAGAAACGTGAAAATATTGAATAGAAGCCTTTTATCAAGCGGTGGGGAAAATTGGTCGATAAAATCAGAAAATTGTTCACTGCTCAAAACTTCTCATTATAACACTAAATTTACTGCCTGTCAATCATACATGGTCGCGATTTTACAACAAGGGTTATCTTAAGTGTTAAATTTTAAGATAGTTCCAGTAGGACTTAGTTTTTGCTTTTCCCTTCATATTAAAGCTAATTGTGGAAAGTATTTTGTACAAATAAATCTTAGTTGACAAACAATTTATACGGCGACAACTGATAAGAAAAGTATCTATTCTTGACAGCTAAAATTATGTAATATTTTGTACGTAAAAGTTGTGCTTTAGAATTGTGATATTCTCGTACACCACCCATACAGAAGGTAAATAAGTCCAAAGGATAAGTTAAGTCTTCAAATATTTATCATCTTCACCTCTCTCTTTGACAAGATTGATTTTATTTAGTATTGTACCATAAACAAAGCACAATATGTTTTACTCCGGATAAAATCTTTACATATAAAAATCCCAAAGTAAGATTACAAGTAATACCCCCAAACAAAATTGAACCTTTAAAAAGAAAATTGTATTATACTGGTAGGATAAGCATATTGATTTAATTGATGCATCGGAAGGGGTAAGAAAAATCGTTTGCTTATAATGTATGGTAATTGTAAGTTTATTGTTTTGGTTGATACACCTGAAGTCTGTAGCAAACTTATGATATACGGAAACACAGCAACGGTATAAACATATTCGTTTGGTTAATGCATTGTAAGAGTAAGCATATTGAATTGTTTATGTATGTTTCGGGTAGGTATCATATTAAACTGTCGGTTGATGTTTCCGATAGTAAAAAACATATAAAGATTATGCAAAACAGGGACATATATTTATTTGTTATATACATCCCTGGCAGAAATTGATTGATTGATTGTTGTTTAACGTCCAGCGGCAAATATTTCATGCATATTCAGGACGAAAACAAGAACCCAAGGGTAGGATATTGTTTAGGGTTGGTGAAATAGATAGGAAAGTCCTTTTGCTGACACTCACGGGTAGGTTAAGTAAAGCGAGTATTAGCACATCGGAAATTCAAGCATCTTGCTTTGTTAGATGTATTTGAAGCCAGATTATTATGTGTTTTTGATACAACAGATATAGGTAAGCATAATGATTGGTTGGTGTATCGGTAGGGTAAGTATATGTTGATTAATAGATGCATCGAAATGGTAAGCAAATATATTGATTGTTTGATTTATTACGAACGGGAAAGCGTACTGGTTTTCTGAATTCATTGGAAGGGTATAATTACCACAAATAGAAACTCTGGTCTTAGGTGTGTTATATTTGTGATTGCTTCCCACAAACTTGTGTGTATTCCTGACTATGGTCATTATGGAAACAGGAATCATATAATACACTAAAACAAATACTATACTTTTTATTGACCAATGATGGGGTTTTTGCTTTTTTAGAACATGCTTTGGTGCATGAACAATACGGTGTACGATCTTTGGAATCGAATATATGGTTTAATGTTCCATACTTCATTTACTTGTCGAGAATATCAGAATTAAAACAAAGACATTATGCAGCACTGGTTTACTTTCAACCCCTTTAAATGTAGTATATTATATTTAGAGTTTGTGTTCATTTCAATACATGTGTATATATTTTGTAGACATAAATCATATGCAACAACGCAAATATATTTTTATTGATCAATGATGGATTTGTGTTTTATTTTAAACACTGTATTTAGCTTGTATATGTATTTTAAGAAATGACTAACCGTGAGGAAAATTATAATTTAGTTTTTTCTTTACAATAACTTTTGACTCTGATTATTTGATATAACGATTCTATTAGACTTGCATTTGAGAATAATTTGCACACTTTGTTCCTTTAAATATTGCATCAAGACGAAACAAAAAATATATCTATACAAACTAAATTAATAGGAAGTTGAGGAAAAGTGGATCCATTGCACATTCTCTGTTTTAAATTTCAAGTGATATATAAATGGAACAATTTTGAACATTTCAGACGTAATAAACACCAGTCTTTATATACAACAACTTTGAAATATTATTTTGTAATGCTGAGTTAATGTAATTTCAATTAAATATATAAGAAAATAACATGTTTACTCCTCTATATAATACTCAGGAAGGCTAGTTTCAGAGAATATACACATCGCAGAAGGGGATGCCATGGTCAAAGATTATATATGTTTCGTTGACTTTACATTATGATAATAATGTTTCTTTTCTATTGAAATTACATGCGGAATATCCTTAAAGTCTCATATAGCTTCGTTTAATCTCTTATTAATAGGTATATAAAGAACGTTGCGTTTTGGTGTATATATCACTTTAATTCAGGCACCGACAAATTGACTTTGAATGGGGTTTGCTGGAATTTGTGCCACGGTCAGATTATGAAGGCGAGATTTTTTTTTCTAATTAATGCAAGAAAATTTTGTGTCATATTTTCCCACAAAAATCGAATGGGTCGTGCCTTTAAAGAGAGACAGGGATGAGTCAGGGTCATGTGCCTCGGTTAGATAAGAATTTTTTAAATGCAGCCAATACAAGCAAATTTAATCAACCAAATTATTTGTTTTCACAGGGGCAAGAATCGGACCAGACTTTTTTTCAGAGTCAACTCGGCCAGATTATCTTTTTCGGCCAAAATCGGGACTATCCCCCTTTTCCACAAAAAAATCAATTAATAGTTCGTCGGTTATACTTTGGACAAGAAAAAAACATTGTGCTACCATTGCTTATGTCCTTGTATTGTATTCCTTGCATTTTCGTAAACAGTCAATTTTTAATGACCTGACTCGGTCAATTTTTAATGAACTTATTGTTCATTGAAATTGCGATGAACACCATGGAATATAGATAATGATTTTTAATTCACAATGCTAAATGAGACGAATCTAACAAAATCACAAAAAAGAGTAATAGTATAGTAGTTAAAAATTTTAATCGAATTAGGTATCAACTTAGTCTCGGGCTATAAAATTGAAATTTCTAGCAAATACTAAAGATATGTAAATAAAAAAAATCCAACATCAAACAGTGTAATTAGACAGATATAAAACATAAAACACAACTAGTTAACACGAACCACTGACTACAGAGTTTTATCCGAATTTTTATTATTAATTTTACGGTCAGTGATAGATAAGTACCCATATTTACACCATTTTAATATCCAAGATCTCATAGTTTTCTATCTTTACAAAGAAAATATTATTGAGACCGCTAATGAACTCGTTTTGGTTGTTTTGGAAAATCTTTCAACTTGAATGAACTGCTGATATTATCGATAGGAGATTCGACGAAAATCGAAATTATTTTTACAGATGAACAAGTACTCTTTTTTGTAATGGACTGAATTAAAAACACAACGCATATATTTGCATGAATGATCATATTTGACATTATACGGTTACTATTAAAGGCAAAGTCACTGTGAAACAAAGAAAATGAAAAAACACACTACTATCTATGCACTCAAATCAGTCAATTCACAAATTTTTTGTTTAAAACAATTGAATAACAGTTGCAATAATAAACGACATTATGAAATAATTTTAATTTGAACATGTGGTATCATTTATATACAACACTTGAGTGAAATGTTGATAAAGGATATAACACTGTCTTAGAAGTGTCAAAGAACTAACTTAAACGTCAGGTGCTCGTGTCTTAACGCGAGCGACGAAAGTCTTATCTTTTTCTACAATTCAAATTACAATTTCAGATAAGGTACTAAAAAGATATAACATAATTTTTATCGCAGTAATTCGTTTCCTTTCTCATGTTTCTGAAGATCACTACCGCATCAACCGAGTATTTAAGGTGCCAAGGAATAACACAAGAAAAAAAAAATTTAAATGCTTTTGGGAAACAAACTTAATACACAGTATAACGTTTGACTCCTTCCTTCTGGTTAATCGGGAAAAAAGCTGGTCATCCTGGCAGCATGATTTATTTAAAATGTACACTATTTATTAGAAAGAAATATGGAATACAAAAAAAAAAAAAAAAAAAAACGACGGGTGCCACTAATGGAGCTGAAGCTGGTTAGTCTTTCGGAACACCTGAACTCACCCTTTTTGGGCGTGTTGATCTTACTTAATTTTGTGTGCTTTTGTCTTGTCTTCTATTATTCCTCTTTTAGCAATGGTCTTAATAGCCTGTCCTCTGACTAGTGATGTTCTTGTCTTCCCTTTTGTTATTGTCTTCCAATTCGTTTTGATAGATATATGGCCTTGTTTATTATTTTTGTTACACATTACAGCTTAGTGTTTAACATGCGAATATTCTGGTCATCAATATTACCGCATAACAAAACTTACTGCTGGCTGGTTCTTAGACCACATATTTATAATAAAACATTTTTCGAAAGGTGAGAACGTCGCTTTCCAAATCTGCCTAGAAAAAGAAATCATTACGTTTCGACGGATTAATAAATTAAATTGATATTAACTCATTCAATATGATTATCAAATCAGAACGCTCACAGTGTAACACTATAACTCTTTCCTCGTGCTTTTGTATTGCAATATCCGAGTTTTTTTTCTAATAATTTGTCACACACGTGACTTGTGCTATAGAAAAACGTCTGCTTCCGGTTTAATGAATACATGAAATATGGAATCTTATAAACTGTTGACGATTTAATATTTCTGCAGTGAAATATCCTTTTCATACAGATGATCAAATAGCACGTGGGTGAATCTATTTTACTTTATTTCTTTTATATTAGACGAAATGAATTCATACACGTGTTAAGGAAAGAGTAAATAATACAATTTGAAAGTAATGCACATTTTGCACACACAGAAACAATAATAAGCGACTTAAACTTTTCTGGAATATAAAGGCACGCAAAATATTAAAATAATTGCGATTACTCGTGTATTGACATCATATAAAAATCCAAAATTTCTTTAAAATTTGCATTATGACAAAATCTTTTTGTGGAAGAATGATCAAGAATCAATCTAAAACAGAGACTTTTGTTATCATTCAAATCAATTCTGCAATGTACTTTATATAAAAAACTGCATGACAAGAAAAACTTGAAAACGAAAATATCACAAATGATTGTCAACGAATATGTCTATTGAAAAAAAAATCTCAACAATTAGTGCTTGTCAAAATTGTGAAAACAATAGCAAAACAAACAGAAATAGAACATGACTTGGCAACACAAAATAACTTCCATAGAGACCGAATTAAATTTATTTTATCTGCTAGAAAAACTAACAACAAGAAAGATGATGATTCACTAAAGATGTTCTATTAGATTCCAACTTTATACAAGGTCCATACTAATAAACTGTTTTATCAGTATATCTGTTCAGTGTTCAAACAAGTCGCTGTTCATATTTCTCAACTGACAGAACGGACCTTTAGAATCAAATGCTGAAAATAAAAATAATGGACATTTTCAGCACATGATCACTGTCCTTTTGTAGAAGCATAAAAAGATTTGATTTTTAACCTTTTTTACTAAATCAAAATGCAGAATTTTGTGTCCACGCAGAGAGATTTGATCTGGGGTTGCTTTCTCAAAATAAACGGAAAAAGGAGATGCACATATATTGTAGTTAGTAAAATTAAGACCTAGTATGTCTAAAGGAACTAGGGAATCTAGGGAAATACACTCATTGAACGATAAGACTTTTTGGTCCCAAAATTTCCTGAAAATTTTAAATTGTTTCAAAGGCAGTAATACATTTATGACTGATATGAGAAAAACATTACTCTATATCAGAAAACAGATTCTATTTAACTATTGCACTGAACGCCGAAAAATTAACAATTTTCAATGGTCTTCAATAAGTACTATGATTTAGGCAAAATTGTGGGTTTTGTGACAGTTGTGTATACATATATTTCTACTGTGTCAATTAGTTTTAAAAATCAAAGCTGCAAGGTCACGAGTGCGCTCTGCGTTTTTGGGACTAAAAAATTCTTAAAATGCAGTTTTTATATATAGCAAGGATGTCCAAGGACAAGAGGAGGCGAAAGTAAACCGAAGGGCCAGACGAAAGGGGAAGTCGACAGACAAGGTAATCTCGGGAACACGAACAAGACGAAACACGACACTTATACATATAAAACAATGAAATACAAATCTATGAATTATGCGGACCACACCAAAGAACCGGGGTGAACTCAGATGGTCCGGAAGGGTAAGCAGTTCGTTGCTCCACAAAGAAAATCGCATCATTGTCCACTTTCCAATCCAAAATTAGTCATTTCAGGGTAAAATGGAAGGTTTCATGGGATTACAACCTCCAGGCGGCGAAAGCGAATAGCCTTTTTGGTTTACTCCGCAACTTCACACACAGGTGCAGGACGCGTTATAAAAAATATACTAAATATACTACATACACTGACAAGGTAGTGAACTTCAAAAATGGCTTAACACGACAGGGTGGCGTTGTTTCAAATCCTGTGTTGAAATGCAAAGAAATACAAATACATGGTTTACTTCGCAAAAAGCTGAATAATTTTTCTTTAAAATGAGCCCCTTTTGAGGTATTTCCTTTCACAAATAAAAAAGTTACGTCCTACGGTAGCGAAATAAAATGACGGAAAAGATTGGTCGGACAAAATAGTGGCACCTCCTGTTCCCCAGGTTGTGTAGATAGAAATGATAGATAGGTTTTCGGCAACATCTGAATTGTTAAAAATAGATGTCGCTTTTCTACTCATGTATGTTTTAAGTTTGCTTATTAAATTTTAAAAAGTGACCTTACAGCTTTCCCTCATTCTGAAAGAGTATCAACATCATCCTTCTCTCGTTTTGCCAATATCCTTGCATTGTCCACTAAAGAATCCATCGATAGCTGAAAGTTGTATTTCAAGTTAATGAATTGCGGCTCTTGATTTTTAGGTCCTTTGTAAAGAATGATTTTGACAGATTCGTTCTCAACAATACTAAAAATACCCGGCGTTGCTTATTTTCATGTCTAGTAAAGAGAATAAAAGAACACTACAAAAAGGTAAAAAAAATCATCTTTTTTTGGGAAATGGACCGAATTAAGTGATCGTAATGTTGTTTTTTAAGGTGAATAGATAGTATCTGTATTTCCTTTCTCCATTGCTTTAGAAACAACTGGACACGACGGTTAACTGCAAATAGTTAGATGCTGTCGCAAATGCAGAGATATATTGAGATGAAACGTATCTTGAATATATATTTTGAGTTTAAATATCCACGATTAATGCAACTCGTTGCATAGCAGATGATAGAATATCTCTAGATGGCTTAACTGATGGAAAACTAAAAGGGAATATGAAACAAGAATATCAGTAATCGCCTTATTTGAATGCTGTACGCTGCCGATGCCTGGTTCAATAAAGTATATAACACAATTATCGAACAAATCAAAGTCCATAAGACATACGGCAAAATAGGTATCACACCACCGGA
>JAULBM010000001.1:442444-457832 GCA_032357055.1 Geukensia granosissima
AAAAACAATCTTCAATGATGGTCTTAGAAGATACTGAATACTTTTCAACCAAATTTTGGTATTTGAAAAAGAATTTATGAGAGAACGTTCGATATAGCATTGAAGGTTTAAAAGAACAATACTAAATTTCCACTACTCCAGAAGAAATTTCTATTTTGTTAACAAACTTTTAAGTTTTTATCAATTTTCTGGCATAATCACGCCGGGATAAGGTATAATTACTTAAAACGTGGGTATAAATACCTGTTTATCAATATTGAACAAATAGGGTGAATTTTGCTGTTGTCGCATAAATTACTACAACAAGGATACATACATACAATCAAAGTTGAAGTCGTCCCTCAAAAAATTTTATGGTTGCCATCACGAATTGGTTGGTCCATATGGTATCAGTGTATCTAAACTAGTAATGGACCTGTTACCGGTAATACAAAAATAAGTTGCCCTCTTCTCGGATTGACATTAACTCGGATTAGAGTTTAAGGATTCAACGATTAGTGTTGCGCGCAAGAAAGGGGATGCTTACCCTTCTAAAGCACCTGATCCCACTCTTGTTTTGTAAAAGAGTTCGTGGATTCTAAGCCTTTGTTCCTTTTGTTTTCGTTTTATCTTTTACTTAGTTTCAAATTTGTCCTGCCTCTATGGACTATGCCCTTCTGATCTCTCACATGGGTATTCTACACTGGACTTGATATGCTATATTTATACAAATAGAAGGAGTAATCATTTATCAGTATCATTTTAACCTAAAAATAGGAACGCCGAGTTCTACTAATTGCAAAAAGAAGTACTCGTATCCGAACAATCAAAAATAGACACTCAAAAATGCAACAGGAAGAACATCTTCAACGTACATTACATGCAATGAAATCATAATTTGATTAATGATCAACAAAGGAACATCCTTACAATGCAAACCATATAATTTGCAAAATATTTCTAACAAGAAATTTGACCATAATTTCCATATAAAAGAAGTAAATCAAGTCAACACTGCCATCACATTTTAAATGTTTTATAACAGGATGGTCTTAAAAGAAATCATATCGAAAGGAATATGTTGTGAAGACCTTCTTGAATTTCAATCGGCCAAAATGTATGTTTTTCACAGAAGACCATCCACGCAAGGATTATTTTACTCAACAAACAATTCAACCGGTTAGAAAAAATCATTATGGTAAAACGTTATACTACAGCTTTTTGTTGCAATAACTATCTTGAATTTCCGATCCGCCAGGAAAAACACATCTTTTATAAAGGGCCACTCACAGATCACCCCATCGACAAAAGTATTCAATCGAATTGGAATTTCAATTGGTTCGGATGTTAAGTTTATTCAGCTCAGGCGGCAACCATGACTTTTAATCGCTGTGAAACAAGTGTGGACACAGAAATGTCTCGCATGAAGATTGGAATTGCTGACTTACAAATCTGGATCGAGGCAAAACAAAAAGTTGACTTGACTGTGAAAATTAGGTAAAGGTCAAGGTTAAATGAAAATAGCAGACTGGCAAGTACCTAAATACACACCAAAATGGTGTATCAAGGTACAACAGTTGTTGAGAATTGGAAAATTACAAAGCTAATCAACTGTGAACAAATAACATATAAAAGACTGAAAGTACCCACCAAGATCTAACTTCAGACAGGCTAAATATAATGAATATAGGAATGACAGTTGTTGCGAAATGTACTTAAGTGTAAAAAAATGTAAAGTCATTCAACTATGGTGGAAATAGCTACTAAAGCTGTTGAGAAATAGACCTGAATATGAAAACCTGCTGTAAAAATGACAAGAAAATGAGTCAAGGTAAAATGGCATATATAACAGACTGACATGTACCCACCAATATCTACAGATTAAATATAATGAGTCTAGATATGACAGTTGTTGAGAAATAGACTTAAGTGTAAAATTTGCAAAGTCATTCAACCATGAAAATGAGGCCAAGGTAAGATGACAAACAGCAGAATGGCGAGTACTCACCAAGATAAATATGGGAGGTCTAGGTTTAAAGTTGTTGGAAATGGACTTGAATGTAAAAGACATCTCAAATTTAACACAGTAATTGAACCATGAAAATATGGTCAAGGTCAAATGACGTATGACTAGTCGACAGACAAGTTCATATCATGAACTACCTGCATACCAACTTTCCCAATTGGTCAACCTGGGTCAAACAGTTTCAGAGAAATAAAGCTTAAAACAAAATTTACGCCGCTGCCGACGCCGTCGGGGAGTTTTACCTATGTCTCGCTTCCGCGACTTTAGAGGGAATATTCAACGACATAACAACAAAGGAATTTCAAATATAAATCACGCTGATGTGCTAGACAAGACAATTCCAACAGATATTGTACCTTTGTGGCTGTTTTTCAAGTTGCGAGATAGAAGATCACTTCTTGTGTCCGGGTGTCGTTTTCATTTATTTATTTACGTAAAAGCGATGGACATTGCTGTTTTTTCCAATTTATTTCAGTCGTAATATATTATGGTAATGTCGTTGTCGCCTGCATGGCTGTAAACAGGAAGGTCAGCTCAGGAGTGAACCAATCCATTTGATATTTTGGTACAGTAATCCCATTCATGCAAAAGATAACCCTTGAATTTGGGGAATCTAGCCCCTATCTTTTTGGGGGACGGGGCAAAAGGTGTTATTTTTTAGGTTCTCCTTACGTTTGCATCAAACATTCAAAAGCTATATCGAACTGCGTGTAAAGCGCTGTTCTGGATTTACCTTCATCAGACAACCTTGGGGTTAAAAATAGGAAGATCAGCCATTTCTTAGGAATTTCTATTTACATTCATGGACTATATGAAATACTGTGTGTGACGTAATGAACAGTGATAGACCAAATATAAAGATAACAATCAGGAATTTTACAAATAGAATGTTACAACGATTTAAAATGTATCTTTCCAATATACAGAAAAGATATATTCTAGTACCCGAAAATAAATAACACTATACTACTCAAGCAAGGGGAAGCTTTTATGACCTCCACACGGCACGACAAATAAAGTTTAAACAGTAAATTTTCTGTATCAATTATAGGCTGTTTTGTGTTTCGAGATACAAGAGAGAGTAACCACGAGCACATGCACTTGAAGATGAATGGCACACCAAAATCCAATAAATAAGCTGTCACGAGGAGCAACAGAAATCATAGTTGCTTGTTTTCCTAATTCCATGTCGGGGGAGATAACGCAAAGTACATCATCGTTTTCTATTATATATTCTATGTAAAAATATTTTGGGTTAATAGAGCAATTGAAATATGTTCTTTATCTGCAACATCGAACTTAAATTCTTTATTAAACGAATGCTTCTTTTTTCTTTTTTTGTGTGTTATTTTTTCTCATGAGCTTGTCTGATTTTGTTGGGTTTTAGCCACATCTTTGAATCGATTTATATTTTTTCAAGTTTTCTTTGATTGTATTTTTTTCTAAATACAATGCTTTATTTACACATTACTGATCCGAAAAGGATTTAAATGAAGCAAATGTATCCCTTTGATTTTTAGATGCAATCATTGTGTCGAAATTCTGAATTTGATTGGGATATCTGCTGTTTTTGTTGAGCGCAAGTGATAAATCTTGAGTGGACAAACCGTTGAATTGGCGGAAATGACACTTTTGACTATATTTTTAGTAAAAATAGCATATTACACACTTCATGTAATAAGGTCGCATTTTATGCAGAAATCTTTTTATGAGAGAAACTTCGTTTATACATAAGTCATAGATTCGGGTTTAAAGGGTTTATTGTCGTTATCCTGGGGCTGCAAGACTTGAATGTTCCAGCTTAGTTTTGAACTTGTTACAAATTTGCACATTTTAAAGGAGGTCATATATCACTAGCGATATTTTGCTAGACTTTGGGTTTCATCTATATAAGTGATAAATTCATATCACAGTGCATTGTACTAAAATCCATGAGAAATAAATGTCTTTCAATCCAACTACAGATTATCATTATTCACAAAATCAACTTTTATTATATCAGTACTGTGAACTGGTTGCAGATTCTGAGACCTCTTCTCATATTGGAAATGTCCAGCTAACTGATATATGTGTTAAGTATTCGGGATAACTGGTCAATCTGCTATCGTGTCTGTTTTCTGGATTCAAGGTACATGTATTTCATCTGTCCCTAGTGTAGATGGTGTCTTGTATTTACATTAACAGCTCAAACTTAAATCATTATAACTGACAGATTATCCCAAACATCGTACATTTAAGTGTGTATCTTTTTTTTAGTTATATGGTTGTTTCGAAGAATTATATTCCCTTGTAGTATCATTTGCCAAAATAAAGTAATATGCACAAAAAAGAATCCCTTTTAAAATTAAAAGTTCGGACGTCACAACCAATTTCATTATGTAAGTGTAAGGCGGGTTATTTGATAAAATGGTTAGCATTACTTAATATTGTGAATAGAAATTCCTTTTTCTCGCCTGCAAGACAGGAGATGCTTATACTTTTTCTCGCCTGCAAGACAGGAGATGCTTATATTTTTTCTCGCCTGCAAGACAGGAGATGCTTATACTTTTTCTCGTGATGCTTATACTTTTTCTCGTTTGAAAGACAGGGGATGCTTATGCTTTTTCTCGTCTGAAAGACAGGGGATGCTTATACTTTTTCTCATCTGAAAGACAGGAGATGCTTATACAAGAAAGGAGATGCTTATACTTTTTCTCGTCTGAAAGACAGGAGATGCTTATCCTTTTTTTTTGTCTGAAAGACAGGGGATGCTAACCGTTTCGAAGCACCTGATCATACTCCTGTTTTGTAAAGGAGTACATGGAGTCAAAGCTTTTATTCATTTTGTTTCCTTCATGTATCTTTGAACTATGCACTTTGGATCTATCACACGAGTATTCCACACTGGACTCAATTATTTGTACATATTTTTAAATGTTTCATGTAACAGAAAAGATGACTGCACGAAACCTTTGAAATGTCAGTTATAAATATTTGAAAGTACGAACAGCAAATTAAAAAAATGATCATATTCTTATGATCAATTTCAAACTGTAGTAAAGCAGTGAAAATTTACCTAATAGAAAGAATTAATAAAATGGTTAATAGTGCATGATTCCATTTTCTCTGCAGGATATCAACATACATATAATCGATTATCAACATAGATTATTTCCAAGACTTGATAAAATGAGTATGTTGAAAGGCGGAAAATACAGAGGCAAACCATGAAAGAAAAATTGAAAAATTTTATTAATGAAGTATACAAATATAAATTCCTAACAAAAATCGCCAGACCAGCTGTCGTTGTCATTTAGGTAGATCTACTACCAAGATACAAGAACAATAGAATAAAATTGTATAAAGTTAGAAAATGTATAACTATTTTTTGTTGATTTTTGGGTATCTGAAGAAAATATAAAGAGAGGATTACTATATACAGTGACAGGCATTCTTGTCCCAACCAGACTTCAACCATGTCAACCAAACTGAGAAAGAACAGAACCTCGACTTACAAGAGCTGCAGCGTTTCATAACAAAATGCTGTAATTTATACATTACATGAAATTATTTTAAGTTATTCTCTATAAAATATTTTCTAAGTACAGTATTAAAACTTTAATTAGTACTACTGTGATCTCATGAGTGATTAATCTCAAAATTTAATTTAATCACAGGCAGTCACAAAAATTTAACAGAACATAATTCGAAACCATAAAACCACTTGAAATTATGCAGAAACAATTTGTATGCATTAATATATAAGTATGTATATCATTAAAATATGCTAAGACACTGCAGGTGTCTGTTTGTCAACTATTTATGTTGAAAAATAAGTCGCACACTATTAAATGATAAAATCTTAACTTCTACAAAAATATTTCTGTCAAAATTTAGGAAAACCAATGAAATAAAAAATATAATCCACATTTGCCACAATTAAGACAGAGGATGCATGCTATAACAAATTTTTGACATTTTCAATTTTTTAAACATCAAATTAACAACCTGTATTTTTTTAATTAATGCAAAATTTAAATAGAGCTGAAATCATGAAAAATACACAAATAACTAATTGATTTAAAATGCAGAATTTTTTGTCCAAAAGACACTAAATGCACGGAAATTTTTACCTAATACAAAATGAAAGCAAAAATAAAAAAAACTTATGTAGACATTATAAATGATGGTGGTTTGAGAGAATTACATCAACAGTCAATATTTTAGCAATTCCCATCTATAAACCGCAAATAAAATGTTATTTTTGAGGGAGTTGAGATACAGCAGCACTCGAGCGTTGACGAAGTTTGTCTTTTGGCATCTGTTCCCAGTGTGTTTACAACTGATAACAAACTGCAGATTGTCTGATATCAAATCATACAATCTGATAAAAACAGGTTCACAAACTATAGATACTTATCACTATAAAAGATAAGGTAAAATTATTAACTTTGCAAAATGCATTAAGCTTTTCTAAAATGTAAAAGCAGAAAAAAAGTAAAGTGAAATATGCTGTCACCTGTTGTCGACAGACCATTATCAGTGCGGGACACTTGAAAATCAAGAGATAAAATTTTTGTTGCGATAAGATTTCTAAGGAACCAATATTTTCATGTTTCCCCACCAGGAGCAACTATGGCTGGAATTGTACCGATGTGTGATTCTAGGTCAAAATCATGGGAACAAGACTTCTTTTATAGGACAATCACTACAATTTCTCCAGTTCAAACTTAGGCAGGAAGAGATATGGTCATCTTTCTAACACTATACAGTATAAGACACTAAGAAAATGTTTCAAGTCAAGTTGTACAAACTATTAATTCCTAAGTTTTAATCGTCACAGATCATGTTCATAGTTTAACAGATTATCTTTTATATGATTCTTTATGACATTCCTGATATTTTTCGTCAATATACATTAATTCCATCCAATAAGCTACAACTGAAAGTTGAATTTGACCTAGAATTCCCTTATAGGTTCACTTGTGCAATATCTCATTTTAAGGATAGAAATGTGGATAATGATCAACTGACAAATATTTTAAAAGGAAATATCAAAACAAATTACTGAAAAAAAAATGGAAATCTCGACGAAAATAATAAGGAAAAATAACGAAGATGAAGAAATGGTGTAAAAATATTGATGCCGAATTCCATATTTTCTAGCTGTTGATTGGTTATAACTATTTAATCGTTGCAATAATTTAAATTAAAAAAAATGTATTAATTAAACAGACACGACATTTAAATCTGAAAATAATGAAGGTGGTTACACCCGATTGTAAAAACGTAGATTAGAACTGAGGAGTTTTTGCTCCAAATATGTCTTAACTTACTTTTATATCTTGAACTGTGTACTTGTGTTCTCATATTTATTTTTTTTTTTTTTTTTAATATTTGTTGGCACTTATTCCGAAATATGGGACTGTTATGAATATTTAAAGACCCATTACAGAGTGAACCAACCTCTACATAGGAGATGTCACACAGTATGCAAATTATTAATTTGACCGATACAATGTCTTATATTTTTAATATGAAATAGAATTATTTTCATCACTTCTTACATATTTCTGTATGCTAGTGTTTAAAAAATGTCAATCACTGACAAAATATTGTGTAAAAATGCATGGAATTTTACATATAAACTCCTGTAATGACAGGATACAACTTTCATTGGATTGTAAAATGACAGGGAAAGTTTGAAAATTATAAGTTTATACAGATTCCGCGTCAATGTCCTACCAAAGTTATTTAGACACAATGCTAACTTATAAGTTAAAGTTAAAATTATCAATAAATGGTTCATAAATATGTCACACGACAATGCTACAGGCTAATATACCTTTGTGAATTACCTGTTAAATTAGGATTCAAAGTAATATAAAAATTCTAATTAGTTTTCAATGTACTTAAAAGGTAACGAGCGGCCCCAGGTACCAACTGGTTTGACCAGGAGACACGGTGACTGGGTATGCTTTCTCATTTGTGAATTATTTTTATTTTATTAATGATTTTAAGCAATATTTAAGTGAACTGTCTACACATTAAAATAGCTTTATACAAACGGAAGTTCTTTAGGAATGAGTGTCATCGTTTGTCTTTGCCTGAAGACCCTGGTAGGAGTAAGGAACGGTTTATGGGAAAATGTGGTAATAACAATAATAATAAATGTGGGTGAATTACTCTTACAAGTTTTAGAACATAAATTATATATAGTAAATAACAAAACAATATATTTGAAACATGGTATATGTCTGGACTGAGTTAATCTGTTAATTTAACAGTTTGTAAATAAAAATAACTATTCAAATTGTTCTACAAAACAATAAGGCTTCGATTGCAGCTCAGTAAAATCTACATTATTTCACTGGAATACCGTCGATGATCCTTACTTTTCCTTGAGCTCCAGCTTTACGACAACTCACAGAAACTATCTGAAATACATTTTAAACGGAATCATATTTTTTTAATCTCGTGGAAGACATATCCTTTGACAACTGTTTGTCTGAAAGAAAATTTAGTACAAGAGCAATTTACATCCAAAGATTTCCCAATTAACACTTAACAAAATCTTTTATTCTTTGGGTAGGCATTTTTGTCGCAGATATTTAAAGACAATATGTTGGCGATTAACATAATACAGGCTTATTTATTTTTGGGGCTCACTGAAGTCGCAATTGATATTATAAAGATATTGATATCCGATGGACTACATATATGCTAGCAAGTCAAACTTTAAGACCAACATCACCAGTAGTTGACGAAGTGTTATAGTAGTTGTCCCTGTCTTCTGATTTGGCTTCCTACTTCGACTTGTTTGGATTTGAGTACTTCTTTTATATGTTTGGATTTGAGTGTTTGGATTTCGGACTTCCTATGTTTCAGTTCTAATGCTAATAGATGATTTTGCTTAAAATATACAAATAGCATACTAAAATTCCCCATGTTTATTCAACAGTGGTAAACTTGTAGTTCAAGAGTTTGCCACTATGTGAAATGAAAATAAATGAAAAGCGTATAACAGCAATAAATAAATAAATAATAAATGAATGAATAAATGCATATGGTAACGGAAAATTGCAAATAAGTAGTGTTGGTCCTCAACACACCGACTCGTACTTTGAGATCGGTGACTACCCTACAAAGCACGCTGACAGTGTCCATCGTTTTTCGTTGGTATGCAACTAGTATTAAAGGTTTAATGACCCTTTCAGTATTGAATATATTTTAAAGATAAAAACTTTAAAATTTTTTAATCCTCATAAATTATTGTTTGATTTTAATAAGCATAAAAGTCACAAAAATCACTTTTAACACATAATTAAGATTTTGACAACCATTTGTCACGAAAGTTGTTTTAACAATGTTGTACGCTCTTTATAGTTTTAAATTTTAATAGCTGTTTGTGCGTTTATTGATCATAGACTCCGATCGATTGATTTTCATCAATATTGAAATAAGAAAATGAGCGTGTTATACGAATGATCTTTACATGTCAGGGTACAAGAACCGCGCACCGAGTATAACAGTTTCCTGGGTGGTCGTTTACCGCTATTGTTCTTCGGAATACAGCTGAATTGCGAACTTAGGTATAATATCTTGTACTCCTAATAAACTTTAATACATAAATTAAAAACATAGCTGTCAATATTTTACAGGAATATTGCATTGTAGCAATGTTTCAAAAGAACAAAAGTCAATAATAACGAGGTTTTATAGATTTTGACTTGTGTCTTTGTGTGACGACAAGTTTGGTAGGAAAAGACCTGTCAAAGATAAAATCTCTAGACGGATGATCTCATTCCACTTATTGTAAATTACTTTTAATCTTTCTCTGCACATTATGCATGTTTTTCAACAAATTATCAAATTTTACTTTTAATTTTGAAAAATTCTACTTTCTACAATGGGTCAGCCTTGAAATGTTGAATTATCAGAAAATTTAATATGACGAACGCTTGAATACTTTGACCCTCTAATTTTAGTATGCATATTTTATAAATGCTAAAATTCACGTTCGCGGTCATTTAAATTAACATTGCAGAGTAAACTAACCTCTACATCGAAGATGTCACACAGCATGCAATATAGTAGTTCGACAGATACTTAATCCATCACCAATATTGTGGATTAATGTCTTATATTTTAATGTAACATGACGTATTAACATAAATTAACAAGTTTGTTTTTGCTGCTGTCTGGTACTTAAGACCTGACAAGATGCAGCGCTGAAAAAATATCCCCGAGCAAGGTAACACTGACACGAAACAAGCTTATATCACTCTGGTTTAGAAACAATAAACTATACTAGACAGGTTTCAGATTTATAAAGATAAAAAATAACACTATCTACTTTACTATCTCATTTTATATGAACCCACAAATTTTAAACGCGGGATGACCGGCCACAAGTCGACTAAAAATACACAAAAATGTGCGAGTCTAAATGTTATGATACAAACAAATTTTGAATATTTACATTTATCATATTTGTGTGCTAAAGGAGAGAGAGAGAGAATAAATACTATCTCTTTCTATGTTCTATAGGATTTTGACTGTTGCTTGATACCGGTAAACAGGTTAGAAATAACAGCGGTTGTCGCACACTTGTGATTGAAATAACAGCGGTTGTCGCAGACTTGTGATTTTTACAAGTCGCGATATGGAGTAAATGTCAAAGTGACAGAACCACATCTCACCAAGCAAAAACCGAAAGTTCAACTAAAAATAATTACATTTGGCCAACCCGTGTCGTGTTTTAATGTAATTTTCTAGAGCTTGATATATTAGTAAGGTACATGTACTTGTATTTAAGAATCACACACTAAGAATAATTTCAATAAATATTAAAAAATAACGTTTTCTTTTAATATTTGAAAAACTATATAAACAGTTGTGCAACAAAGATAAATAAGCAATCACGAAACCCTTTAACTTCCTTAAACATTTACGAAAGTAATAGATACTAAGTGATAGAGATATGTTCCAAAGATAAATATTTCTGAAAATTATCTTGCGTGTGGCGAAACAGGGCTGTTGGTTTAAAATGTTATCTGTTTAGATCTTAAACTATAAACAATCAACTTTTGTAACAAAATTATGAATACAACTAACAAAGTTTTAGAGGATTTACAATGAATAGTATACAGGAAACCTAAGATAGCTCGTTATGTTGTAAATCTATAGAGAAACGACAGGTGTACTCGACTCACTGGCTCTCAATAGCTCCTCATTCTATTGTGACAAAAAGTTTCTGAAAGAGAACGACCGGAATCGTGAATTTTTCCATTATATACACAATGGGAAGAGGAATACCGAGAGTGACCTTGATTAACCTTAACCAAGATGCTTACATACCTTACAATTAGCTTACCCACAACCGATACCAAAGTTTGACCAAAACAATAAGGCATTTCATGTCCCGTAGATTTGTCTAATTATTATGACCAATTGCGAGTTCAGTAATCGCCGTTTGGTAACTTTAGGATTAAAATGCACTTTTCAATGGCGACAAACATAAACCACAACTGTAACTTACTATCGCGTGTTATGCTATTCCCAAACTTTCATCCTAATACGATTACTAAAGCTTTTTTGTTTATCCAATTCACAATTAATAGAAATTTTCTAAACTGTGTGAAATATATACTACTCTTACAAACAAAATAACGGATGAATCAAGTTTCATTTAAACTATGTTTCAAAGAAATTCTAACCTCTGTATTTCAAGTCATTATTCAGGTTATTAAGAAAACTTAATTTGTGCATTAAATGTGCACTTCCCGCACCAATATGGCACCAAAAATCTTTCTCCAGTAGCGCAAATTTCAAAATTATGGACTATTATCTAATTAAACTGAATTTTATAGTACTGTTACCGGGGATTTTTAGAAACTTAAACTGACAAAAATAAACTTCAATAGCATAAATGACCTTTACTAGCTAATGCCCTTTTAATTGTACCTGCACATTAATGTATCGTATTGTAATATAATATTATGAAAGAGACTGCAGGTATTTAGTTATAGATTAGTATTTTTGTATGTTAAATTTTGGTATATAGTATATCCATTAATCACCATTTATGTAGTAAAACATATCAACACCTTCCTGAATCTGATCTGATAATCTACCACCCTCCAACCGACCATTTGTGGTTATCAGGAACGTCGTGTTTTATCTTTTCGGTAATTATCTAAACCTTCATCAGATAGCAAAGTGCTGTATATGATATTCCGATGATAATTTTCTTTCATCTAAAGTGGTTTTTAACTCGTTTGTCTACATTATTTGTGTTGGTAACCTTTGCCATTTTCTACAAAGTATACACAATAAATACAACTGATCTACCTAAAAATGTTCCTATCAATTTTCAACATTTTGATGAATCACTTAGTTCAAACTTGCAAATAAAAAGCTTAAAAAGATGAAATATAAACATTTGTACAACCGAATCCTTGTTTTAAGGCGTTTGGGCAAAAAATGTATATTGGGTTTTGTAAACAAATATATATTTCTTACACTAGTTCCATTGTTAAAACAAACGAAATTGCAAAAACAAATATGCACATGTGTAACTATGCTGGTCTTGTTTCCCATTAAAGCTGAGAATTGAGAGTGTAATGATAAAAAATTAATCGACCGAACATGATAAAAAACGAAAACACCCATAAACATTTTCTCTAGCACAACCCAAAATGCTGCATTGAACTACCGACTATTTCTCTTTTGGTATAAAGGAATTTTGCCGAACTTTGAAACATGCTTTTCTCAGTCAAAAAAGTTTATTAATGTTTAAATTACAATTATCAAAAACTACACCTGGTTCATTTAATGTTGCATTTTGAGTAAATATGTCATATTTTGCCAGCAAAATGACAAAAAGTTGACTATAATATTCAATAATAATGCCATTGCGTGGGTACTTGGCAGAGATTGATAGTAACTTCCCAGTATGTCTTATCAACAAATTGTGTACTTGAAATTTAACAGATTTAAATGTGAAACTTGTCTACAAATCATACTGATATAATATGTCTTAGACAGATTTGTCCAGATCATTGGTGAACATGTATGGGTGGATCGCTTTCGAGCTTTCAGAGCAATTTATAGCTTTTAGGGCTCGGTGATATATTGATATTTACACATTCAATCTTAAAAATATGATTAATGATAATTGAGTCAAAAAGTACGAATAAATTAAGGAAAATGAAAAGAAAAAGGTCGTAGAAAAATTTAGCATTTTAATTCAATTTATTTAAATGGGCTGTTTAAAACTGATGTATAATGTGGTGAAACAAGAATTTTGACTAGTAGCAAATATCTATTAAATACCTTTTGACTTGCTGATCGAGTCAATTCGATCTTGTCGCCAATTTTTTGTCAAATGGATAAATGACTTAAAATAATTTCATTTGTGAAATGACACTGTAATGCACACGCATATCTCTAGATTGTATCACGTTCTCACAGATATCTGTGCAACTGTAGATCAAACGGATGATAAAATATATACAACTCCTTATACAAACATGTCACAAGCGGGACAACTCTGAAGAAATAATGCTTTGGCACGTTATACATTGTAAGAGAGACAACACCTGCAAAAAATCGCTTTAAAGTCGAAGTGAATTTTCCGAAAAATGTTTATGGAAATTTTAGAACACTCTTAAATGATAAAATTAAGTGTAAGAATTAACAAAATTCTTAATTTTTATTGTAAGAGACATATATTGTATATTGTGTTATTGTCCCTGAAATGTTAAGTTTTTCGGAAAGTGACGTTAAGGAAGCGTTCAAGGTAAAACCTATCGAAATTTCATAAAAAATCATCAGCGTTAACTACTATATGAATGTTCTCAAAAATGTGTAAAGAGCAACCTTGTACAGCAATGCATTCACTCCTGTCATTATTTTTCAATATTATTTAAAAAATTTCAGAGCAATTGGTAAAAATCACTTGGTATTTGAGGTTCATTCAAGCTTACCTGTACTTAAAGTCAGGTCTGCCTGAACAATTTTCCAGTATTTACAAAACCATATATTGAATTTGTTTAATTATCACCAGGTGAGATGTATATGAGAAAGATAAGTGATAAGAGTGCATACATAACAATATAACAAAACTTACTTTTTAATTTTAGACATGTTAGATGGAAATTCGGAACAATAAAACCTAGGGAATTCCAGTAAATTTTCCATAGGTTTAACACTAAACAATAAAGGGGGCACATAATCCTTAATTGAAATTTGTTAAACAAATTTTAATTACTCAACAAAAAACTGAACATGCTCAGATCAGAGATATAAAACCCGAGATTGGTTTTAATATGTCTCTGCTCAGATTCATTAACAGACTAAAGTTATAGAGTCATTTAACATGTCATGACCTTTTTTGTCTTTATCTTGCTTCGAGTTAGTCATGTCTATTGACTTGTACTTTCAATTTCTCTTGCTTACTTAAATAATAAATTTAAAAACCTGAGCAAAAAACACAAAAAACAAGGTCATTGCCTTTCCAGATACTAATTTTATGGGTCTTCAAATGCTTATAAATTTCAAAACATGGTTAAATATGAAAAAGAAATCAAACAAGAAATGACCAGCAATTGATATTATTCTAACCTCTTGAATGTTGCCTAATGCTATCTTGGCTGCCAGGGGGATATGTCAGATGCAATTCAGGAATGGGAATCACCTAAAAAATATCTTAACAAAAGTAAATTTTCTTCTAGCTCACCAATCACTGTTAAGAAAATTTAAGGGTCTTAAATTCAGCCATCTTGGTTGGTTGGAAGAGATGCTGGATAAAGTTTTGGTAGTGAACAATTTATGGACCACTTCACCAATGTTTGGTTTTAATTGGCTTAGCATTTGCAGAAAGGATTTTTATAGTTGATTCCCAATTAGATCCAGTGTTTTACCATGTTTAACTTGTGGCCATCTCGGTTGGTCAACCAATATACCAGATATTACTTTAGCAGATGAACGTCTAGGAACATTTCACCAAATTTTGGTTTTAGCTGGCTAAGCTGTTTCGGACTATGATCATTTTTAAGTGAATTTCACCAAAGATTCCAATAATAAAATAAGCTGTGGTTTCAAAATAGGTTGGTCATTGCAAAAAGGTCATCACTGGATAATTCCAATAAAGATTGGTTCCAACAGGCTTAGCAGTTTCAGACAAGAAGATCTCATTGGGTCCCATATTATACTATAGCTGTCATGTCATCTTGGTCTTTAGGATGCTGGATGAAATTTTGGTGAAGACCATTCCAGCAAAGTTTTGTTTAAACTAGTTCAGATGATGCAGGCAAGATTTGAAAAAACTAGAGCTCTGTTGTCAGAGGAGCCCCAACAGAACAGATGCATACCCCCGTAAAATTGACATTAATACTGTGA
>JAULBM010000001.1:466430-481760 GCA_032357055.1 Geukensia granosissima
CTTTGAGAAGGGGAGTTCTAGTATTTATTCATCCCGCTCGAACTAACGGACGCCCCTTAAGCAGGGGGTTTACCTGCAGGCGGAGAAACCGAACGGCCTATTTCTATACCACGACCGCCCTCGGGGGGAAATTCTTTCTTTAGGGGTAGGGGTTATATAGGCCGAACACTTAGTTTATACATTACTGGTGACATGTAGATAATCCACTCTCATTTAAGGTGTATTTTTTAAAATAACGTCGCCGATATTGATTGTTCCCTAGTTTTCGTAATGTTGACTGTTTGATGTGTTGCCTTTGGTTTCTGCCCAACAGACTCGCCCATTGTTGGCTTTCTGTCGTTAAAATGGACAAATTAAACTTTTCTTTGCCTCATTTCATGTGAGACGTGTGATTATTGTCATGAAAGCGTTTGTTTTGTTTCCGTTTTCGAGTAATTTTCAATGAAAGCATCATGTTTAAAATAAAATTGCCATCATAGTTTTATGCTAATAATTTTTGTTCTAAAATCACTCGAGAGCTGCATAACCCGAACAAAGAAATTTGCAATTTTCCACTTTTCAAAAACTTTTCGCGAAATGAAGCCGAGTCGCAAAACTCAAGAGTTACATTTTATGGCCAAGCTGTGTCTTGAGTTTTAATAGCAAGGTTAGGTTTGGGAAAATTTTTGACATGGAATGATTTTACGATTCCTGAAATCACACATTGACGAGATTGAGGTTGAGCTCATCCTAACTTGTCATGCTAAGAATACTTAAACGTCCATATAAATATGTACACAATACCAAACTTATGACCTGGACAGCTTAAGATCTTTTCTGCTCATTTCTAAGACACTCGTATTAAATAAACTTAGCCGTGTTATAAAACTTTTACATGAAAAACAAATAAGAAGAATCGTGCTATATTCCCATTAGTTCACTCCCAAGTTTTGTTTCACAAAAATTTTATAATAGTTATAGTTTACTTTAACAATAATTCTTTTAAATTAAATGTATCAAATGAAATTTTTAAAATTTCTTGAAGAGATCTTTATATCGAAAATTCTATAGCATTGGAAATAATGAAAAGCTTCGAATGTTTTGCATGTGTTCCTGCCGTCGGATTTGACTGCCCATTCCATTTCGATTTGTTTGGTTTTCAGTCTTTCGTTTGCTTTGTTTGGATTTTTGACTTCATTTGTTTCGGTTCTAATACTACAGATGAGATGTTACACAATAAAATATACATGTAGCATACCAAAATTGTCTATTTTTTTCAACTTTTGTAATTTTGTATTATATACACGTCCTCCGTCGAAGTTTTGATGAGTGGAAGTAAAGCTACTTTCACGGACTCGCTAATTTAATATTTTCAAGTGTCATCGTGGTATTTATCTCACGGTTTTATCTGGAGCTTCTATGACAATAGCCAAAGTTAGCCGTAGAAAGGGACGGAGAAAACCATTGGAAACCTCTTCAGAAAACCGGAAAGTTTAAGCCTGCTCAAATGTTATTATGAGTTATTAGAAAGGTGCCCTTGACAGTTGAAACAAATATACTCTATCGCTAGTATCAGTAAGTCTAATTGGTTTTATCCGTTTATTATCATGATATAAACTAAGGTGTATAGCTTAATTAAGAGATAACTGTATTGTATTTAAGCTTTGAGGACGTAAATTGAGTTTAAATGGCGACGCGTAGCGGAGCCAGATAAACGGATGTTTGCGACAGTAAAATGAAGATTTACGTCCAAAAAGCTTAAAATACAATACAGTTATCTCCATTCTAATGCAATTGTAATTCAAGACTTTTGATTTTTTATCAAAAACCAGTAAAAAGTAATTCCGCGAAACGTTGTGGACGTTTCCCGCTCATAAAAGCATGTCATAGAAGCAACAAGATGTCAGTCCATTGTGAAATGTGAACTACGGACGTTTGAAGGCTTCGTGTACGCTTCAAATCTTGATAAAATTGTTCTAAAGGTAATTTTTTCATTGAATCTATAAAATATTGTGTGTTTTTTATTACATTTGACAAGAAATAAATCTATTGTTCCAACATGGCGGCAATTTGGCGCCTTTTTATATGAGTTCATATTAGTTACGGCAAATATATTGTGAATTTTACGTAGAATGCAAGCCAATTAAATAAGGTGTTACAAAAGTTTTGCGTTAGAATAGAAGCTTTATTTGTTTTCTGAAAAACCAATGCCTAAGAGTTAAGTGCTATTACTGAATAATAAAGTACTCTACAAGTATACTAGTAAATCATCATTTAAGCAATACTACACAAAACTGTTGGGTTTTTTTCAGACAAGGTTTCTTTATTTTGATATATTTCTTCTTTGGTTTAAATGTTTGAATAGCTTTAGAAACTCGCAATAGTTGGAAAAGCGAGATTCCTAAAAACACTTACATTTTCTTTAAATTTAAACTTGACGATATCAGGATTGTAAAGGTTTTTTTTGTTCTTTTAAATCAAAACGCATATATTTACTTGGAAAAATATCTTAGGGAATATATACTTAGTACTCAACAGAGAGTCAAATTGTAGACAGATACATTACTTACACAGATAAGCATAAGGCCTCTGGTAAACAATTTAAAGTCCCTACCATTTATTGGTTACCTAGATTACATAAAAAAAAACCCTTCAAGTTCCGTTTTATCTCAGCGTCCAGTAAGTGTACAACCACTAAACTCTCTGTTCTTTTGACTCGTGCTCTAACTAAATTGAAAGAAATAATCATGAAATACTGTAATTAAGCTTACGAACATAATGGTATTTTTGGAGTGTAAAAATTGCTGAAAGTGTTGGATAAATTACAGGCGTTCGATAAACCTTTCGAAACTGTTGATAGTTATGATGTTTCTACTCTTTATACTACACTTCCACATTATCTTATTAAACAGAAATTCTCATATTCGATTGGTGTTTAGATAAAACAAATCATGGGTAGAATCTGTTTTACTGATCCCCGGAAGTTGTAAATAACAACAACAGATGCGCATGAGGTTTGAACTCTGCGACGTTGCTATGCAGTTTCATTTGGAAGACGCCATTTTCATCTGGAGCTCTTGCGCTTCGATATTATCCAAGCAAGCCAAGGCTTCGCCGCCAGCGTTTGAGGCTTAAGAACCCGCGAAGCGTATATAAAATTATTTCAAATGACTAAATTTATAATTTTGAAACAGCGTATTTCATAATTTGAAAATCGAAAGATTACGGAACTTACTTTAGGGGACCACGGTAGTGTGTATGGTTAGGGTTTGATTATCGGTTTAATTTTGTTAGGGTGAGGGTTAGGGTTAAAGTTGGGTTAGGGTGAGGGTTAGGGTTAAGGTTGGGTTGAGGGTAAATATAAGAACAATGAGACGCGGATGACGATGACAATATCTCCCGTGACTCATTGTGTTGGATCAGCTAAAAAGGAGGTAGTATTTTAGTCCCGCTCCAAACAATTTCAAATTTTCTTTCAAATTCGTCAAGTATAATTCATACCATTTGTTTTTCAACAAGTCGCAAAATAATGATTTTGGCAATATCAATTACATATACATAAACTCAATTATAAATTTCTCCTAGAAAGTACCTTAACCTTTAAGATCTTCTAGAAAATTGTCTGGATTTCTTAAAACAATTTTTTTCAATTATAAATAAAGAAGGGGTAGGGTTACATTCGCCTGTTTTTATTTCATCGCTGTGGTCAATTTCGAAAGTGCCAAAAACATGTAAAAGTGATTAAACAAGATGGCTACAAGACAGACCTTAATAACACTAAGTTCTACAAGACGAACCTTCACAACCAAAACTTCTTCAAAACGACCGACCTTCATCAAAAGAGACCTACAAGAAAGACATTCATAACCAAATTTTTACAAGACGGGTCTTCACAACTAAAAGTTCTACAAGACGGACTCTTACCACCAAATTCTACAAGACGGACCCTTACCACCAAATTCTACAAGATGGATTCACCAGAGTTCTATAAGACGGACCTTAACAACCAAAAGTTCTACAATTCGGAACTTCACAACCCAAAAGTTCTACTAGAAGGACCTTCATAAAAAAGTTCACAAGAAGGACGATAATAACCAAAGGTCTTACAAGACGGACTTTAATAACCAAAATGTTCTACAAGACGGACCAGACCTTTCACAAATGACAATGGATATGTTTCCGTTGTCGTTACAAATCCGTTCCTATACCAGTTGTGGTTAACACCGATTGCGACTATACATCGACTTTCTCTACCGAGTAACATGATGGTTGTCACTAGTGTAGCAAGAGTTGCTAGCCCTATCTGAGCACCTAAACTCACCCTTGTTTTTGTAGGGTTCTTGTTACTGTTGCTTAAATTTGCAGTGTAGTGTTGTGCGTACTATGTTTGTCTTTCTTTTTAATATGCTGTCGTCATCGTTGGCGTATGTAGACAGGTTAGTTTCAGCACGGTAACTTTTGTTCTAGTTAACCAATCCTTTTAATATTTTGGGAAATTGATAATTGGTTTGAAATAATAGTTGGTATTGATTTTTGTTGATCTAGCCCAACCCGATTTTTAGGGAGAGGCAATAAGGGGTTTTTCTCTTATTTGAATGAAAGTTCTCTATTTCTTGTCAAATTTTGATGGTTTTTTTTTGTATTCCCCATGAAAAAGTCAACATTATAGACCACAAGCGTCATGGTCTTTCTTTTAGTGTTATTGAGATGATAGGTCCAAAAACGGCCACGCCCTAATTTTTGAAAATTTTTTATTCTCATCGGATTTGATGGGTTTTTTTTGCAAATGATTTCTCATGAAAAATGCAACAAAAGTTACTCAAAGCATTTTTTCTTCAAAATTTACCCTTTTTGTATAAAAGGTGTCAAAGGGTTTAGAAAATGTGATTTTGCAGGAGATGTGAAATTTTTATTTTTTCATTTTGATGGGGTATTTTGTTTTTGATTCCTCTTAATGAGAGCCTTCAGCAGTATGTCAACGGATTTTCTCTATCTTTTACCGTTTCCCAGCTAAAAGGGGTCAAAATAGTGGGGGGAGGGGGAATTCAATTTCAATTCAATTTCGTAAAATATGGAGAAATTTTATTTTAAATTAAAATTTTGTGGGTTTTTTTTTGCAAATGATTCCTTATAAAAATGCAATAAAAGTTACTCCAAGGATTTTTTCGTAAAATTTACCCTTTTAATATAAAAGGGGTCAAAGGGTTTAAAAAATGTGATTTTGCAGGAGATGTGAAATTTTTATCTTTCATCCCATTTTGATGGTTTTTTGCATTTGATTTCTGTTAATGAGAGCTTTTATTAATTTGTCAACAGATTTTCTCTATCTTTTATCGTTTTCGAGCTAAATGGGGTCTAAGTAGTGGGGGAGGGGAATTCAATTTCGTATAATATGAAAAAAAAATTATTTTAAACACGATTTTGATTGGGTTTTTTCCAAATGATTCCTTATGAAAAAATTATTAAAGTGTCACCAGTTTTGAGAATAATATAAGTCAAAATGATCTTTTATTCATTCCAGCATTTTACTGTGTCCATCACTTTACTGTGTCCAGCTCTATACTGTTTCCAACACAGCTGTGTCCAGCACATTAATGTGTCCAACAAAATACTGTGTCCACTTTTACCCAAAGGGTTTTTTGTTCACCTTTCACCTTTCAACGTGCTGCGTTCGTATCATGCTGCGCTTGCGAAGCACCTCTGTTTTAGTTGGCCATGTTCTTGCCTGTCTTCCGACTTCAAGATCTCTGTCTGCCCCTTCGATATCTTCGAATTCTTTCTTCTTCTTAATAACCAAACAATCTACAAGACGGAACTTTACCACCAAAAGTTCTATAAGACTGACCTGTACAACTTAAGGTTCTACAAGACAGACATTCATAACCAAAAGTATTACAAGATGGAACTTCACAATCAAAAGTTCAGGAAGACCTTAAAACTAAAAGTTCTACAAGTCGGACCTTCACCACCAAAAGTTCTACAAAACAGACATTCACAAACAAAAGATATATTCTTCTGAATGTTTATCGACATCTTTGTCTGAGAGTCGTGCTTGTTTTTTTAAACTTGGTAGTATCAACATGCAAGATTTTTGAAAATATACAAATATAATTTGTGTAAAAATGAAGACAGCAGGATTGTAAAATTTACCAATCACTCAACAAATTAAAATAATCACACACCATTGACCTGTAAAACACAAAACATACATGTAAAGATATAAATAATAGACTAGATAGCTCGATTTGGTACAGCCCATAAAATGATGGTTGAGGGGTATTTTAGCCGCTTGCTTCTTGCAGGCCTGAGGGTGACATATGGAGATCACTATCTGTCGTCTCTTGTTGTTGCAGTCATACATCTCTAATCCACTATTCAATATAAACATCTCCACAGAACTTTACCAAGCTTTCACCTCATCTTTATTATTGTTAGAAATATATTTTTTCTGGGAACAATTTTAACCTAAAATATGCAAATGGACCGGGTACAATTGCTCATAAACCACTCTACAGAACCTAACAGATTTTGAACCAAACGTTCAAAAATTCTTTGTATGATTTCTTGTAGTGCACCACTTTTTATAGAAATCGATTTGTTTTATTTGGACAACAATTTTAACATAAAAAATGCAACAAGTGACAAAAAGTAATTTGTTAACTGCTTCTCACAAGCATTTTAGCAGAATTCAGATTCTTTGTTTTGAGGTCTTGTGTAATATTCCCTTTTTTCTTTGACATGATTTTTAATTATTTCAAACAGAATTGACTTTAAAATTTAAAAGAGAAGATAGAAATTCTAGTACTCGACTTACAAACCATCTATATTTAATAGAATTTATAACAATTTTCAATTCTTATATGTTATGAAGTCTGATATTGCACTTTTTGCGTGAAATAATGAGGCTAACATGTATACATTGGATAATTGTTATAGGTTATAGACAGTTTGGTACCAACTAGATCAGAAATTGTCTCTTTGTCATTTACTTCTGAGTGATATTTGCAAACGCTGAAATGCCGTTGTTACAATATAAATAATTGTATTATTGTAGTTTTTCTACCCTTGGAAAGCTATATATAAGAAAAAAATAATAACATCTGTGTGTAGTCAATTTGGCAAATGCAGTGTTAGATTGATCAGCTTTAATAAAAAAAATTAAATGTTGCTGAACGTCAAGCTGCAATATTCTCAGCAATATTTAAGGTATATTCAAGACGAGTGTGTGATAACATGTTAAATGGTGTGAACTCAGCTTTGAACCTGCATGTTAAAGGCAACAAACCGTTAAAAAATCAGCCAGTTTATACACAACCATATTATTTATCGATTATTCTTTTCCCATAATGTCACGTGCATCGGAAATGCCGGGATTCGAACTTAAAATTATGTAAAATTATCATGTGATTTTCACCATAGTAGTGAAGGGCATACTAGTTATTATAATTGCATATGAATGGTCTTGGCCATATTGCCAAAATATTTTACGCAAAATTATATATCCGCCACATGCGGAGTTGCACTGAACTGGAAATTAATGTCATGCTACTATGATGTTTGCAATTTAAAAAATGTTAGGTTGGAATCGACAGTTTCAGATTTCTGTCTCTTTAAATAATGAATACAGGTTTAGAGAATGGGGATACGGAAAATTTGAAATCTGAAAAATTGAGCAATTTTGGGCTTCAAGTATTGCTTTTCCTTTTTTAAATCCGCTTGTTTAAATGTTGGTCAAATTAATTTCTGGGATGTCGTTCCTTTGGTAGTTCTTTTTATGTTACCACAGATTGGCACAAGCATGGAATCAACAACTCCTGTTCCATCGCTCAACATAATTAACCACATGAAAATGCAAACAAATTCTTCTGTAGGAAGTGAACCTGTGCGTCATTTTAAATCTTGATAATTTTTCTGGAGTTTATCATAGTTTATCAGGCATTATTCAGTAAAACCATAGGGGCACATGCCTTAACTCCGTCTACATTGCTCAATTAATATAACCTATTTCCGTAGTTTAATTTAATTGATTTCTTGCATGGGGTTCTTTTGCTAAAATTTATTCCTAAATTGCCAACTTCCAATTACAATAATTAGCAATTAGCTAAATTTCCATAATATATTAATAATTCAATGACCGTAAAGTTGTATATATATAGTATGTCTAATATATGTAGCATTTGGTTATTACATCTCTATGAATAGATACTAGTATTGTTACTAGTATTGGATAAGTTAAACTAAACAAGACTGATATAAAAAATACAGAATTGGAAGAATTCGAAGATACCAAAGCGACAGAAAGAAATCGTTAAATCAGAGGACAGACAAGACCGTGGTCAACAAAAAAGTAACGAAAGACAAACTTAGTACGCACAACACTACACTGAAAACTTTAGCTAGAATAACACGAACCCTTCAAAACTAGGGTAGTTCATTTTATGCACGAGAACATAACTTTTAAAGGGTAGGTAAGGATATAAGTCCTTTGATTTAAAAGCCATTTTTAAGAATAAGACTGTATACGCTAGCCGGATTGACAACCTCGATAGTGCTTAAAAAAGGATATAATGGGAGAATCGGCTCATATCATCGAAAAAACACCAATGCTAAGTTTCATTTGCAAGCACTATGGTATAAACTGAAATGTAAAACCGGAGAGTACAAGTGTAAGTTCAAATTCGTATTGTAAATAAACAAGAATTTTGTTTCTAGGTACAAGAATTTCTAATTGAACGGGATGTTTCAACACAAAGTTAGTTCAAAGGACTAGGTGCGACAAGGCCTTAATATTTATTTTAAGGCCGTAATTTGAAGTATTGATTACATAATACAAACTATGTTCTTTTGCATACTAAATGCATTCTAAATGAAAGTTCAGTATTTATTAGGTTTCAGAACTTAACAGCTTTGACAATAAAGGCTTATTCTTTTTGCCGATTGTTCATAAATCATAAAATTGAAGATACCGATGCATTACAGATAGTTTTTCCGTCTCGCATACATTTAGCGCACAACCTCCATTTTTTGTACAAATTAGCCTTGCAATTGGCCGACTACTTACCAGTATATCTAACAAAAATAGCTGTTAAAAGGGTTTAATATAGATATTGTGATTGTTACCGAATGCTCTGTATGTTTTCTGAACCAAAAGCTAGCTCAAAAATTCATAATTTTGCCTCCATTTATACAATTCTTGAAATTCATTAGATTTGAAGGTATTGGTGCAATAGTTAAATAATTTAATATGCAAATAGTTTTTTTCCTGAAAGAGTAATAAAGCATAATCCACGATTTCAGTCATACTAATACTGAAACATTGAAATTTACAGAAAATTCTGGTGCCAAATAGAGACCTTGTCGTAACTTGTCCTTTTATAATAGAAATGGTTGGCAAGTGGTTAGAGTATATAATGATACGTTATTTACGCGTTTTATGAGAACTAGAAACCAACAAACGAAGCTTATTTGTCATATTCAATTCATAGTTATGCGATATTTTGGTGCATTCTGCACTTATTCGAGGCCTATAAATTTGATTACTCTATTCAATTGATTGTTCGTTGGAGTCTAATTTCTGGTACGTGGGTAAAATAAATATATATTATTACAACTAAAATATATAATTTTCTATCTCGTTAAATATGCCTACAATAGAACTGTGTCATATATTTTATCATATATTTTGAATGAAATGCATAATATTTATCCAATTTTAATGACAGGAACAAGTTAACCCAATAAATCAAAATATTTCAAAATGAAGACTGTTAACCAACCGAGGACAGTATGCATGGATGTTGGATAGGTTGTAAAATTCAGCCTTGTGCAACTAAACGCCTTCTTCCAAAAGAAAGAGTTTTTAGAAAGGGGTTGAGCGCACCTAGAACGTAGCATCCTTAAAACAAGCGGTATTTTAAAGTCTCCTTCGTACACATCCACAACAACCAACAATGCCCATTTTGAAGAACCAGTGCATTCAGGACGGATATATCTAGTTCTTATTCTTCCACCGTACAGCCCTTTAGGAGAGGAGTCATTATATTAATACATCCATTTCAACCAACGACAGACTCTTAAGATGGGGTTCTACGTGCTTGCATTAAACCCTACGGCAAATTTTTATCCCCTCCCCGAAAAAGAAAGATAATTAATAAATGTTGATGAGAGACTGGACCATTTGCTTTCACTTTTTGACATTCTTGCATATTTGCTTAATGTACATAAATTTTGGTACTTACACTAAAACAAACAGCAGTGTCAGTGGAGCTAACTCAACAAACAGAAGTCAAAACCGTTAAAGAGAATTTCACTCTGTATTTGGAAAACAAGTCAGTACCTTTGCTTGTTCAATTTACAACTCACTAATTGTGTCTTCCGCTAAATGGGCTGGGATTTCATTGCTTCCGTTTCTTCAGTTTTTATTTTCGGATGGATAAAGTTGTCAAAACTGTAAAATTTCTTACTCATCCGCTAGGTATGCATGTTCCTTGTCTAATATTTTATTTAATATCATACCACCGCTGATCATAATTATGACATTTCCTTGGATAAATACAAAACAGACGTAAACTTGAGCTTGTTTAAAAATCCTTCAATAAACATCCACAATAAAATATTTAGATATTTAAACAACAAGAGATTTATTCTTATTTGCTCAAATACTGAAAAGGTTAATAGTACATCTTTTTACGGAAACTTTGTTTTGTTCTTTTGTCAAAAATAAAATCCTCAGGTGCAAAAATGATCATGTAAGATAAAAACCGTAAAATGAGAAATCCATTCCAAATGGAAGCAAGGTATCTAACTGTTTAAATTACATGTGTTACAAACATTAGATCTTATATCATTTTTCATTACACCTATGTTTACCGTTACTGAACATTCGTCTACTTTCGACAAAATTATATATTTGTGAACTGTAATAAGCAACCATTAATATAATTAAAGATTTGTTGATATTGATATTTTTCTGATATCAAGACCAAATAATACATACAGCTTTTTGCCTCAATAGCTAATGTACATCGGTGCAGTGAGATCTTGAGACATTTTTGTGTCTTTAAACACGTTTTAAAGACATGAATAGTGTTTACAAGATATGCCACGACTCAATTATTGTCTCAAGAAGGAAAATGACGATCTCTATAAGTCTGAAGAGTCAGATTAGGTGAGAGTTTGTCCTTTTTGTCATTCGTCATGCCTTCATAAATAACAGTTTTTATTCATCGTTTCCGAAATGGAACCAAACTGAATAGACAGGAAAATCATGCACATGTGTTTAATAATTACATATTTCCACATTGGAGCATTCTAAAAGCAAATTCATAGCGTGTATCCATATCGGTCACATCTATTAACCTTTTAAATATCTGGTGGTTTCTGCAGTCTTGAGGACATGCTACGAAACGTTGATGTCTTGAGTATCATATTTAGTTCAATCTGTGTATGGTTGAAATTTTTACTGTAAAACAATAGATGCTTGACTGGTGACAGAAATGTCTTTGATTCATTACTCTTATTGGAGGCGCAACTTTTATCTTTATTGTGACTATAGGGCGTAACAGATATCCCCAAACATATTTTCCCTTTAATAAATGACATATAAAATAAAGTAATACTGAAAATTTCCAATTTATTTCACAAATCATAAATAAAAATGATTTTCTCCAGATTGACTGTTTAATCTTTTTTACCAACATTCGTACAAACATTGATTATCGAACAAAAACAGCTTATTTCGACACATTTGAGGATGTTCTAATGTGTGTCTGCAGTCCGAGTCAGCATCCAATTATTCAAAGTAGCATCTGCACGTATGAAAAAGCAAAAGTTCTCCTGGTTGGTTTAACGTTTAGAGGATTTGTTCCATGAGAAAAATTATTTACTTTTTTGAACTTTGTCCCTCTAACGTTTCATTATCTTCATGTTCCAAACTTTCTGTCTGTCTTAACAAAAAGTCACATTCATTGCAAATTATTTAATATAAGTTATTTTTTATAACAGTACACATAACAGATTATCAGGCTTCTCATAGTCATTACAATTGTTATAGATACATTGATTTCATTACAATAATAACCTGAAAGTGTTCAAATCAGAACTTCTTTTTAATCTTTGTCAACAACCACTTGATGTATGCTCCAAATACTGCTGATAAGTCATATGGAAGCTTTTATCAATATTTTAGTATATTTGAAAATCATTCATTTCTATGAGATGGGAGTTGTCAGTTTTGTTTTAGAAAATTGTAAAGATTGGAGGCATTAGTTATTCTCTCAACAGGATCATATCAGTGATTTTTAATAATTCTTCATGCGGACTAAACGTGATAAGTTTCTTAGATAATTCTTTTCTAGAGAATGCGACAGTGTTTACTTTTGTACTGAATATTTTCGACATCCGTACAAGATTGAATTCAAATTTACAAAAATGCATTTTTGAATCTTAATCGTATAGAACTGGTCGTGTTTTTCATCATCTAATAATCCAAAAATGTTTCCACATATAATATTTGGGTTATGTACTGGCGATGCCATCGACTAATAAAAATAATTCTTTTCAATAAAGTGACATATTGAAGGGCCTTAGTTTCTGAAAGTAGCTCGATTGTAGTTAAATTTTGTAATTACAGTAGTCTGTATGAAGCATGTACTCTGTTCCTGCTAATGGTACTTGAAAAATAAAAAAGAAATCTGATATTATCCAGATGGATAAAAGGTTCCCTGACATTTTGAGGTTCCAGTTAGTGTAGTTATATGACCAAATCCAAGGTGAGCGATTCAGCTCATTGTGCAACTAGTGCTTATTATAAATTAATTTATCTTTGATCAACGTTGGTACAACCGAACTAATTGAAATAGCGTCTCCAAGACTCATGTGACTTCCGGACGTGAATCATATACTGAATCAAGCGTTCACGTATGTAAGTCAAAAATACATGTAAATAAAGCAGAAAACTTGTTGCTAGTGTAATACATGTGATTACAAATACTTCAATTCTCGCAAAACACTTTAATAGTTACACAACTATTGATATAGTCTATAAGAAATAATAAGTTTGATACTTAAATGATTTTTAAGTAAATGATTATATAATTCCTTAGCTACTTCTATTGGTTATTGAACCTTGGGAATGTTTTGATCCTGGTCTGCTTTGTATAAGAGAAACACCTTCACTTTGTTCACTATGTATATCTAAAGAAAAGTCAACAGATTTTCCCTTTGTTGCGAATTCCCCAAGCACTGATTGGAAAACGTCAGAACCGCCTGGCAGACGACCACGTTCAATCTGAATTTTTAAAACTTGATATTCGTCGTCCAAAGGATTTTTTCCATTCAGAACATCTTTCGACACAATAGATTTTTCAAATCTTTCATGGTGCTGGTGTAGTTTGTCATCTTTCACAAATGTTGTCTCTGTGTAAAGTCTCTCAAATTCAAAATCCATATCCATTGCAAGTCCTTTTACAAAAACGTATAAACAGCGTTTGCAGTAGAATAAATACAATGTATAGGAAGATGAAAATGTCACTGTAAATTCAACAAAAAGTTTATCTATTGAAATTTGCGAAACTACATTCCATGTAAGGAAAGTACTATGTCATCACCCGTTTATCATATACGTAATTCTAATGATAACATATCGCTTTCATAGGAATAGGACAAAAGAAATAAGATGCTTATTCAAATTAGTCCACCCGGAGTACGGTTAACATTCAAATTTATAAACGCCTTTTAAAATATTGTACTGTCGAATTAAATACTTGCACAATTAATTTAACATATAATATCCAGAAAATAAACAGAGGCCTTTGTGTGGAAAATAAATATATCATTGTATTTCGTCAATTATTTGTATTAAATAGGAACATTAAGAAAAACATGACAACCGAACGAAGTCAATTATACCTTGAAACGCAATTTTCGTTCCATTTAAAAATACATTCATCATTATTTACAAAAATAAATGTAAAAATTGTACACGTGAAGATGTGTACACTTTTATAGCTTGTTCCCACACGCTAAATGCATATGAAACTATATATTTTTTTAATAACAACCGCATTTATAGATGGTTTTTGCTGCAAAAAAGAACGTTATGTAGCCAACTGCGTACGTTTCCCGTTTTTTTTTTTTGTTTGGAAGAAGAAAGACATCATTTAATCAAAGCCAAAATATGTGACAAATGAGTTTTATGTAAAAATGTACCTGCAAATCTTTTCAAGAGAAAGGTTAAATTTAAAAAAAAACCAGACGGTGTTAAAGAAACACCTAAAGCCATCATTTACTTTATGCAATTTTGTCTTGTTTACTTTTTTGTTATGATATGCTATTTCAAGTAAAACTTTTGTCGATTCTTTTTCATCAATTGTTTCTAACGACCGGAAATATTGTTTTTGGGGATAGAATAAAAAGGTTGCTAAAGCAAGACTGCATGTATATAACATGGTATAGGCATACTACTAAATATTTTTGGGGATTAAGTGTTGTGATGATCAACAGATATTTTATGTTATAGATGAAAATCTTTTTAAACATTCAGTCCTCTTTCCTATTGAAAGCATAGGTCACCGCAATATCATTCAATTGAATAACGGATAATTTAAAACTTTGAAAGAGAACCAAAAATATTGGCCTATCGCTTTCAAAGAAATTAGAAAAAACTATTTTCAACAGAAAATTTTGTAGAAACCACCTTAAGTTATTCACAACCAACAAGTTTCAGAAATGCATTCATAGACGTTGATTCAGCAAATGGAAATAATTGAAATATGTGATAATAGATGCATAAAACGTGCCTAATTTTTACGCAAAGTAAAATGTTGATGCGTTACAGATTAGGGGACGACCATTTGATTTTCTGGGGGGCCTGGAGGAATTTGAAAATGAATGATTTTTCTCGGACATTAGTGGAAATAAATATTTGTCATGAGATAGTGTCAAAAGAAATAATTTTTCTGAAAACCTACTGAAAATGAACAATTTTATGGAATTTTCAAAAACTGAAAAAATAATTTTAAATGTTTTTGTTTTTCAGATGGCCCTAAATTTAACGAAAACAAATTTGAAATTAAAAACTTTTTGCATCGCTTCGCTCGACTAATATAATCAATATTAATTTTCCCCATAAATTGAATCCTGTGAACACTCTGGTCCTATATAAGCCCCTGTGCCATGCAATGATGCAAGCATTATAATTTTCTATCCTCTTTGTCACAATATTATGCTCACGGACATCAATTGCATGTACACTTGCACCCGAAAAGCAATGCAGAGTCAGATTTAAAAACCTTCATAACTTTTTTGTAATATAAAAGATACTAATAATACTTGGTATCTATGCCAAATGTA
>JAULBM010000001.1:511453-528686 GCA_032357055.1 Geukensia granosissima
GGGATAGCAGCCTCTCCAGGTCAATAATTAGAACGAAAATACCTCAAAAATCACGTTTTTTCCTTAGGGTACCCCCCCTTTTTGCCATTGCCCTGCCTGCCCACTGCTGGTGCCACATATATCTTACCATAGAATTATATTAAAATTCCAAGACCATCCAAATTACAGTGTTAGAAATAAGCGCTTGCCAGCTTGCTCGTGAGAGTAAAAATACTGTCAGACAAGTAAAAAAACAAGTTGTGGTTTCCCAGCAGGCAAGTGGAAAAAAGTTGGTCAATCAGTACTGCAGTATTTGAAGGCAAGTTAAATTTTTGTGGGGCAAGTCATTTGGGCAGGCTACTTAAAATAGTTAATTCTAACACTGAAATTAAGATCTAGCATGATGAATTTTTTCTTGTACATCCAACGATCTTGAAGCCAAATTTATATCCACAAATTATTTAACAATTTCCTCTTGAATTTAACTTGGTCATTTGCTTAACACTTGTAATTAGAAATCTATTTTTGGTATAATGAATATGTTAACAATATCAAAGTTCTTTGTGAGGGCATTTATCTTCACAGTACATCCAATGAACTCCAGTTTCAAAAAAATCATGAAATATATCTTATTGAATATTTTTTTAAAGCATCAGCTATTTGACAGACGAGAATCGATCTTTACAAAAACCAAACAAAATTGTAACGATCATCAATCCTTTTATTGAAATAATTAATCAATATCCTTCAGAATTCTCGTTCTACATAAAACAAAAATATACAAATATTTAGAGAAATATACATGTAAAAACATCGTAATTTTAACAGATTCTATTCGATTGTTTTCATAGTATTTATCTCATTGGTGCTGACAAATCCATAAATATTAACTTATAATTCATAATGTTTTAATAATTATTGGAAATCAGCATGATTTGATCAAATTAAAATTAGAGGCATATTACACACAAAGCAAATTGAAATTTTAAAGAACACCTTCCCTCCTTCACAGTTTCATTTTTATTTTTATCAATAAAACACAATTGAATAATTAACATATATGGATGACATCAATCTTTTGTTTTACGGAAAATGATTTCATGCTCTGTTCAGTCAATACACCTGTTATAGCCATTACGCATGGGTGATTTCTAATTCATTCTTAATAAACATCCATTAATGCTTTACAAACCTTCATCGCGAACATGGGAGAAAATCGGGAGTGAGTTTGGAGTCTGACACTGATCTGGCCTGCAAAAACACCGGTTTTCTCTGAGGTCGGTGGTTGGAGATTGAGAATCCAAACTCTCTGTAGTTTGTTGCTCCTGGAAGCCTCTGATCTTGGTACCAGATATTTGCTAAGTGTGCAGAGTTCTGTCATCATAAACAAAATTCATGAGATTTTTTTCTCAATTTTGCTTTTTGTGTGTTCTAATTAAAACTTTTTTTTATCATTTACAGAGCTGAGACTAAGATCTCCTAGCCATCATGGCTAGTGGAGAAGATGGTAGTACCATGATGTCGGGGCCACCGATGAACCCCCAATATCAACAACAACCACAGGATAATGTACAAATGATACAGAAGGTAGGTTACACATTTGTATTGATATGTGAGATTAACAGGACAATTTTCAGGTGAAAGTAGACAAAATGAACAAATTACATGTATGTAATACACAAAGTACTCGTTTCGAGTCAATATTTTTCTCTATGAAATTTATTTAACTCCAAAAGTTTGGGAGTATATAGGAAACACCCTGTCTGTTCGTCAGTCTGTCCACTTGTCTTGTGAGTGCATCTTCTCCTAAACCCTTCAATGAATTTCACATGAACAAAAGACGCAAAATGTAGATTTGCACATAGGAGGGACATTAATTCTGCTCAATCCAAGGTCAGATAATCCATTGGGAAGGGAGGGTAACTTGTGTGAATTTTGCTCACAGTATGTCTTGTTAAAATTAAATACTTTTTGTTTAACCTATAAAAAATAATTAGTACAGAAAAACAATATGATAGAGCTATAGAGGTTACCACTTTAGTTTTCCTGATTTATTTTTGCTCCTTGTGGTGTGACTTTTAAAAAAATTATTCAAGCATTATCATTATATTGAAACTGCCCTAGTGGTGTAATGGTAAGCGTACTTGCCTCAAGTGCGGAAGGTCATGGGTTGGATCCTTGGCTGAGTCAAACCAAAGAAATAAAATTGTTATTTGCTGCTTCTCCACTAAGCACACAGAATTAAGGAGTAAGAGTAAAGACTGGTCGGCTCAGAGTCAGAATAATGTGTCTGGGTAAAATGGCATGTATTCTCGTGAGCTGTTGCTTTTGTGAGCTTGCACATTAAAAATCTGGCTCAGCGTGTCAGTTTAGTACAAAGCAGGGTTTATTCATCATTGTCATCATTCATAAATTCGCTGTCATCCTGAATATGCATGAAATACTTGCCACTGGAAATTAAGCAACATTCAGTCAATCTTTATATTGAATGTTTTAGGCAATGAATCAAATGGAAGATAAAGGCATGCAAGGAGATCCACGGTATGCACAACTTATGGCTATGGCAGAAAGAGCTAGGTCTGGTGGCATGCATCCACAAGGAATGCAAGGGGGAGGACCACAAGGCATGCAGCAGGGGCCTCAACACCATGGAATGCAAGGTCCATACACACCTAACAGAATGGGTCCTGGCGGTATGGGTCCACAAGGCATGTCAGGTGGACCACACACAATGCAAGGTGGACCTCAAGGAATGCCACCAGGCACTCCTCAAGGTATGCATGCTGGTCAGCAGCAGGGTATGCCACCCAACCAAGGAATGGGAACACCACACAGAATGGGAAGTATGCCACATCAGGGAATGCAAAGTGGAATGGCAACACCAGGCCAGAATATGGGAGGACCAAACATGGGTGGCCCACCTAGTATGCCAAATACTCCTGCAGGGGGTCCAGCAGGTTATTCAATGAATGCACAGAATGCCCCCCATTCAGGGACCTCATCAGGTCAGATGAATCCGAATATGGCAGGAGGTGGACATTCAGGAATGCCTGGACATAATATGCCTGCCGGGCAGGCTGGAATGGGACATCCAGGACAACAACAAGGAATGAATCCAATGATGAATAGGAGTGGCCCACAGCCAGCAGTAGGTCCTGCCAACCAAGCAATGGATGGTGATCACAGTCAACAGGGTAAAACTATGAAATATCTCCATTTAGCTTTATTATTTTGGGGGTAATTTACTACAGAAAAGTTCATTCATCAAAAAATTAATGATGTATTAAAGCCCCTACACACAAAATATCATGAATGGGATATATGGTCATCCGACCATATAATTAATACTACCTCTTTGAGGAATGGATCTTGTAAAGAGGATTGTACATCAATATTTCATGCTAGGGGCAGCTTCCTAGATGTACTAGATGTACTTCGTGAGTTTGATCCCACTTATGGATTGCTTAAAATCAAATCTGTTTGTCAGATGCTTTTAAAGGTTAAAATTACGCTATTGTTTTATTAAATATATAGATCTATGTACACAAATCAAATTAATGATGGAATTCATTCCACTAATGGTATATATTCAACCAACCTGATAAGTGGAACTTCCCGTTTTAGGAACAGATATGAATTGCTGTGAATCATTTAGATTTGTTTTTATCCATGGAAAGGCAACTAAAATAAAGATTTCTCCTTTTGATATACACAGTATATTGCAGTATATGAAAGTGTTATTTGTCATCATGGTTATGACATTATAGAATGTGTATGTTTTGGCACACACATCTTTGTCTTTTGATTGTATTGTTAACTTAATGTCAATTGATCAATATATGTTGTGGGACCTTGATTGAATTTTAATAAATACTTTGTTTTTATACTTAATAAAAAATGGTAAGAAAGTGATCATTATTAATATTTTGACAGTACAGTACATGTATGGCTTTTTTACCTATAAATTGGGATTTTCCATAATACTGAAGTTGTATCACTATACATGTATTATGTTAGAAATTGGCTATTTAAACTTATACAATGTAGCAGACATATATATGTTTAAAGAATTTGGTTTTGTAAATAAATGATTGTGAGAACGTGTTTATTTTTTTTTATTTAGGACACCAAGGCATGCAGCAACCTGGGAACAAAATGACAGCTTTCAATCAAGCACAACTTTCTCAACTTCGTGCACAGATTATGGCATACAAGTTCCTAGCAAGAAACCAGACAATCCCAGAAAATTTGAGGGCTGCTGTTGAAGGCAAGAGACCTCCATTTACTGGAATGCAAAGACCTCAAGGTACTAGATAGGGAAAATTTATATGAAAACCTATGTTTACTGAGGGACATTTTTTGGCCCTTAAATTAAATTAAATATATAGTTCACCATCCCAGAAAAAATTAAAAATAAGGTAATATTGATAACCTCAGCTCAAAATGATATACCTTCCATTATTTTGGAGCTGAATATGGGCTCCTATCCCTATTCTAAAAGGTTAGAACATTTCCCAATTGAAGTCATGATTTTTCCAATTATTCCAGCTCAAAAGAAGTTCTGTTTTTAGCACAAAGATATGAAAAATGAATACTTCAGAGTAAATTGATTAAATAACTATCAGAAAAACTTTGAGATAAAGATTCCTGAAACAGTATTTTGATTCCAAATTTAAATGTGTACCTAACAGTTTAAGAAACCTGCACCTTTGTTGAAAAAGAGTAGGAAAATCAGTGGGTCAGAACTGGTCCATGTTTGTTTCTTTATGTTGTTAGTTCAGTAGCATATTTCTGGTAGGTTAATGGTATCCTACAATGTCCAAATGGTTAAATACACTTGCATTTTAAAGCCAAAATATGGTCTGATTGTCCTACTTCTATTCCTGAAATATAAAACAGTAATTTCAGGTCACCTAGATGTTAAAATATGTATGTCACTCAGTAAAATTTATATGTGCTACTTGGTAAAATTAATACATATTTCAAAGATATTGAAACTTGTACATGTCATGAGAATATTTATAATTTATGTGTATCACTTAGATATACATAACACTGAGATGTGAAAATTTGAACATGTCACTTAAATATTAAACAATGTAAAAAGTGTAATTGCACAAATATTGATGAATATATTCCCTAAAAGAATAGAAATTGCACTTGCAATATTCTTCTCTGGACAATAAAGACTGATATTCCTGCAATAGCCCTATAATGTCAGTTCAATTTTAAAATTTATATATTTATAAGCACTTACATTTAAATACAAAAATGTTTAGGATTGGTTTTTTTAACTATAACGGATATTTTCTTCTTATACTTCTGCCATTAACATCTGATTTCAAAGCATTGAATTTTTGCCTGCTAAGTCCCAATTTTCAATTTTCATTCATTCATAATACACATGTCAGTGAGTTGGGAAATGAGAAAATAAATGTACCTGTCAGAAGAATTCAGAATTGAAATTGTATGGTTATGTCAAAACATTGAATTGTTTACAAATATGTTTGTAACTGCAGAAATAAAAAACCCAAAATATTTATACAATTATTTTACAGAATCCCATCAAAACCAACAACAGAGAATGCCACCACAGAGCCAGTCACAGTCACCACAAGGCCCACCATCCTCTTATTCAAGTGGAACCACACAAGGGATGCCACCATCACAACAGTCCCAGAAACCTAATCAGCAGACTCCTCCTTCATCTTCTATCCAGGCCATGATGACCATGCAGAAACAGAGTAAAATAGCACCAGTAGCCAAACCACAGGGACTTAATCCTATTGAGATCCTTAATGAGAGAGAAAATAGGTAGGAGGTTTAACTTTCTTAGCAGGATAGATGATTTTTTTGCAATAAACTGCAACAGTTTGTTGTTTTTATGATAATTAATGCTGTACTCCTGAAAAAAATATAAATAAAAATAAGCCAAATAAAGTTCTTTAGATTTTTAGATGGGGACAGTTCATTCATGCAGGAATTAGAAGTGTCAACATGTTTTCATATCCCTGCGCTAGTAAAGCCTGCTGTTCAGTTAAAGTAACTTTAAAGGAAAAGACCTTGGACCTTGTTTTCTGTAGATACTTGAGATTTTGATGGCTCTTGATAAAAAAACATCATTTGTTTGGCTAAGGCTGGCAGTTGGATAGACAGTCATGCAGTCATCAACTTTAGGCTTCCTGGTGATATCTCTTAAAAGAATGAACAGATATGATGAAAGTTATAAGTTAGACTGATAATATCCTTTCGGAAGACGAAGACATCTATTAACTTTGTGGTTGCTATGTCAAAGTGGCTATAAATACACAAACATTGGTATAAGTTTGGTTTCAGGTTAATATCTCTTAATCACATCTAAATCATACGTTTTAGGAAGAGGGGGAACCTAATCGAATTTGTAGTCATTAGTTCTGAGGTCAAGGCCACAGTGACTAGACACTATTTTGCGTTCTTATATGATAAACCTTGAATGAATATTTGGACAAGAATATGATTTGAATCAGGCCAAGAAGATACTTGATATTGACATTTCTTTGTCAAAGGTCAAAGTCACAGTAATTATATGAAAATTCCTGAAAATGTTGGTTCCTTGATGAACAGGGTTAGTAAGTACTGTTTAGGGCACAAATAAAGCTTTTTGGATATTTTGTGCTTTTGAAGACATTTACATCTAATGAGTCTGTGTGATGTAACTTTGCATTTTTTTTTAATCTGAACAGAATTGCAGCAAGGATTGGCCACAGAATTAAAGAACTACAGCATTTACCATCTGTAATGCCTGAAGATATGAGAACTAAGGCCATGATTGAGTTAAGGGCACTTAGATTACTCAACTTTCAGAGACAGGTATTTTCTATAATGATATGTCTATTCTAAAATGTACAATTGCAGTTGTCACTGATATGGCACTCCTTATTAATTCATGCATGTCTTATATAAAGAATGTGTTTTGAAACTGATGATCATCAAAGCAGCTTAATTGAATTTACCTAATTATTGAAAAGAATGGTTTTTCTATCGTACAATTAAGAGTCCTTATGTTATGTCCACCTTATCTGGATCAGAGAATTTAGAATGAGAATAATTAATTTCATGTTTGTACCATAATATGTAAAAAAAATGGGTTATCAGGCCATTCAAAATTTATTTCTAGTTCTTTCAATTTTTAGTGATAAAAAAGGGCAGGAATGCATGGAATTTTAAATTTAAATATTTTTCTTGCAATGGCAAAATATTGGAGCACAATCTCAAAAACTGATGTGAGCAAGCGAATCCGAAGAACTATTTATTAATTTTGAGTGGAACCAGCAGTTTTGCCTTGTAGATATTTCACATTGTGAAAGTCTCCTTTACCTTATTTGGCATTTGTTTCACTTAAATAGAGGGTGGTACAGGGTTATTTTGATTCAAAATATTTGACACTTTTTATATCACGTGTTGTCATAATGAAGGTCATTAAACACCTGTTTTGTGTAAATTGATCAAAATGCAAAGTGCATGTAAAATTATAATTTCTCTTTCCTCTTGAAGTGACATTTTATTTCTTGTTTGTTTGTGCTAGCTTACCACCTGTACCCCTCTCTTATTAATCTTTTCTTCATTCTTATAGTTAAGGACAGAAGTAGTAGCCTGTATGAGAAAGGACACCACATTAGAGACGGCTCTGAATACTAAGGCTTATAAACGTAACAAGAGACAGACGCTGCGGGAAGCTAGAGTCACAGAAAAGTTGGAGAAACAACAGAAAATGGACCAAGAGAGGAAACGCAGACAGAAACACCAGGTAATTGAGAAATTGTTTTGTAAAAAATTAAAATAGATTAAAACTTTGATACAAAGACAGTTTTGTTGATAACTCTGATTTATGCAAAGGGGGGCTTAATTTAATTAAATATCATTTGAAAAAATATAAAAAACAGCTTATTTCTTGTAACTGTATTTATAGGTAGTTATTTAGATTTTCAGTTGAAAAACTCTGTGTTCAGATTAGTTAAAAATACCATATCAAAGATTTTCAGATCTAAACAGTGCATCTTCAGTTTTTGAACTTAATTTTTTTGTTTGTTTAGGAATATTTGAATGCGGTTCTTCAACATGCCAAAGACTTCCGAGAATTCCACCGTAGTATTCAGACTAAAGTTAACAAGGTGAACAAGGCCGTGATGATGCATCATGCCAACACCGAGAGAGAACAGAAGAAGGAACAAGAAAGATTGGAGAAAGAAAGAATGAGGAGACTTATGGTAAGGTTTTTAAAAATTACACTAAAACCTGTTTTGAAAGACCAATCAAAAGTTTCACTTTATGTCAAATGTTCCTGTTTTATGAGACCACTTGTTTCAGAAGTCCTTTTCAATGATAGAATGGATGGTCTCCCAAGACTGGATCCACTAAGGGATGAAATATTGACGGCTTCGTTCTAAGATTGTTAATTTTTTCTCAATACATTTGTATTTTATTATGTAATAATAACAGGCATTTTTAACACAAAAGATCATGTGTATTATTAGCAGGCATAACATACACATCTACATAAATTGTACAGGTGTATTAAAATTATAACTCTTACTCCACAATCTTTTGTGGAAAAGTTCCATTTTTTAACATTTCGAAGCAGTTGTTTGTCACTGATGTTTTACAAAGACCCTATTTCCATGAAAAATTAAAGAGGGACTTCAACATATACATCTTTCAGTACAGGCTAGATGTTTGAATGTGGTGGATGGATGCAATTTTTTTTCACTTAAAGAGTTTCATGAGATGACTTAAGTTCTTAACAACTATAAATGCACAATGCTTTTTTAACTTAAAAAATGTGGTTTTATCCTTTTTTAACTAGATTGATAAATTGTATTAAGATTAAGGCTGACCCAGAATTGATTGTAAAATAAGGGATATTAAAGGAACTCTTCTAATTAAATTTTGATGAGTTGTGGCTATTTTTGAAGTATTCACTTAACAAATATAGGAAAATATCTAAGTCTTTTCCATTTATTATTTCTTGAACATCCTTAAAGACAACATAAGATTATTTTGTCAACATTTTAATCGCTATACATTTTATCTGCATGCTACAGGCTGAGGATGAAGAAGGCTACAGAAAACTGATTGATCAGAAGAAAGATAAACGTCTGGCCTACCTCCTGTCTCAGACTGACGAATACATCACTAACATGATGTCGCTCTTACAACAACATAAAGAGGATATCAGGAAAAAGAAACAGGAGAGAAAGAAAAAGAAGAAGAAGGGAGTGGAAGCTGTCAATCCAGAGGTAATTGTTAAAGATGAATTTGTCTCACATCTCAGATAATGGTATTCCTAATTTTCTGTCTGACACTGGGCGGTGGAAGACAATCTACACATGTTTATTCCCTTCATATTTATTTTTCCTTGATGGTTTCAGTAATTTCAGTTAAAATGTGATCTGAATTTATTCAGGGATTTAGTATAGGCTCTTCTTTGTGCAGCATTACAATTACAAATCTACAGGGTATAATCTATAGAACCACACAACAAATATTGTAGACATTACATAAACTGGTAAAAACATTTAATGTAAAATAACTATGATAATTTTATTGATTAACACTCAATCAACAAGACTAATTTTATTCTGACTAGGTGTTTTTTTGCATATTTAATACTGGGTTTATTTTTTTTTTCAAGGCAATGGATGAAAGCTCTAATGCTAGTGATATGAGAATATCTGTGATACATACAACTACAGGAAAGATTCTACATGGAGAAGATGCACCGTTGGCCAGCCAACTAGAGGCTTGGTTAGAATTACATGAGGGGTGGGTACATAGTTTTACATTGTTAGCAATTGATAATCATATATCATGATAATCATATTTTCTACAATATAATTAGTTGAACATTCAATTTCATTGGCAAGAAATTTGACGGTTTAACTGTCAAGATTGTAGGAAATATGATTATCACTGTGAAAGCTGTTGGTCAATGCCTGCTAAACTGCATGTGGCATTGATAATCACTTTTTTAAAAACTGCATGAAACGCATGAAACCACTTAACAATGAAACCCCCACCCCCTAACCCCTGAAAAACTTTGTTACTTCTCACTTGAAATGTTTTGTTTCTTCCTTAATAGCCAGACCAGCAGCAGAATCTAAATTATCAATTTATGAAAAGCATTTAAAAGCGATATTTCAGTTACGTTTTTTTTTTTTAAATTATATTACACAATAGCCTATAAACTTTGCTTGATGAGTATTGAGAAAACCTTTGTTATATTGTATGTTTTTTGAAGCCTTTCCTTTCATAATACAGTTATATTTGTACATCTCCTAGTTATGGATATAACTAATCCCCCCCCTAATCCAAAAATGATGGAAATATGGGCAAGCAAACTGGCATCCTTAAAATAAGAATTATAGACTGACCTGCCTTGATAACCACTAAGTTCATTCTTAGCTTTTATAACTAATTTTTATGCTTTTTGAAGGTTGCTTTTATTGACAGTCATAATAGTATTTAAAATTTGACTTCACAGCAGTAAAACAAAGTACTAATACCTCTGAAATATCCCCAGTTGAACAAAATATAAAACCAACAATTTTATTTTTAAGATATGAGGTAGCACCTAGAGAGGATAATGAAGATGACGATGAGAGTGGCGAGGAAGAGGAGGTATATTTATACTGGTTTCTTTGGGACAAGTGTAGTGCTCCCATGTTATTTCTCCATAATTTCAGTGTTTAAAAGATTTGTAATTTGTTTGTTATGGAGAAATAAGAAAAGTTATTAGAATTGTTTGCAATTGCTTACAAGGGTTAAGACTTTTGACTTTTTTATGGGAATTAATTTAGAAGTAAGTGTTTTCATAAAACTTTATCCAAATTGTTAAATGTATATTCAAGACATTATACAAATAAGAGGAGAAATATAACATAGGAGCACTTAAATAAATTAGTAGATCATTTTTCATATCATATACTAGTATTTCATAATAAGCATTTGGAAAATGCATGATACTGTTTCTAAACAAAACACGGCAAAGGAAAAACCAATCCTAAGATGTGAATAATATGACAAAGTAAGGATTTGATGTATTTAGCAATTTTGTACATCCTTGTTTATTTACAGATGAGTTTTAATAATTCAATTTATAAGAATAAACTGCAGAGATGCCAACAACCTCTGTCATATTTTTGACAGATTGTCTGTGGAAAGTGATTTATGCAAAATTTTGCCTCTAGATTGTAACTTGCAATTTCTGCTTGGTAAGATGTTGCAGAGTCTCCTTGATATTAATGCCATACATTTACTTTTCTTATTATGATTCTGTTTCTGTGGTTAGTAAAAAAGGATTCTTTGTTACCAAATTTTATTTTCATACATTATGCAGATTTGCGCTGGCATACATCACTGATTATATATAGTACTTATCATATGCATAGTACTTAATATAATGAACTAAAATTGTAATACAAACCAAGAATATCTTGTTTTTAAGAATATGATATGGCTCTGTCCATATCACATGCCATATTAATCCTCGACCAGTATCATCCCTCAAGCTTAACCTCTCGGGATGATATTGATGTCTGGGGTTGATAGGGGATATGATACAGAAAGAGCCATGTAATATTCTCTATATAATGCAAGTTCCTTCTGCAAAGATAATATTAGAGTTCACTAATTCATTGAGGTTGGCATCTCTGAAGTCAGCTGTAAATTTTTATGTGCATTTCGAAAAGCACATTTTTTAACAGAAAATTTAATTACATGTAATTGAAAAACTTACATGTGTTTTTGTTGAACAAAACATGGGATTTTTTTGCTAGGAAAAGGTAGAGGAAAGCCAACCACAGCCAATTTTACCAGAATCTCCGAAGAAGGTAAGGGTATCAGATAAACTACTGAACAAGTAGAGTTTTATGTTGTTCTCATCTCTATTGTAAAATTTGATAGTCAAGAAGTAAGTTTTAAAGGTAAAGTGTTTAAGTAAAAGCATGACAAATATACTAGTTTATTATCTGTTGAATTTGTTTGTTTTGATTTGATTCCCTTTGCTTAAAAACAGTTAATGAGAGTAGTCTTTTTTAACAGCTGTAGTTTTTTAAATATTGAGTTGTTTTAATTAGTTAAATTTTTACAGTAGTAAAATTTGTTTTGTTGTTTCAATTAGGGTTTTTTTACAGTAATTTCAATTTGTTTTGTTTCAATTAGGTGAATTCTTACAGTAGTTTAATTTTTGTTGTTTCAATTTGGTAAATTTTTTTCAGTATATGTAGTTTTTGTTTTGTGGTTCCAATTAGGTAATTTTTTTTGCAGTTAAATTTGTTCTCCTTAATGTCATTGTATTGATTTGAGATGTTTTAGAAAAGACATTTATTTTTGGCTGTTTTAGGTTATCAAGTCTTCAGAAGACTTGGATGAGGAGGAAGCAAAGAAAATTCTTCGGTAAGGCAACAATTTTTTCTCTCAGATTATTGATAATATAAATTTTTTTTGGATTTCATTTCAACATTAGGAATTTCCTGTTCTGTGCATTTTTCAGACATTTCAAGTTGAAATTTTGGCAGAAATAAAGTGAATGTGGATTAAGTGAAAATTAAATCCACTGAAAATACTGTATTCACCAAATTTGTGCCCATGCCCCAATGAGCACCCCATATGTTTCTTAAATGATTAACTGCCACAACAGACAGAATTTATTTCCTAGTTTGAACTTTACTAACAATGTTAAATTGATAATGTGATGTCCCTTTAAATTCTCCATCTTAAAATCGTCAGAATTTAAATTATTTCTACTTTATACCAACTGGATACAAAGACACAACACATACTTTAGGTTTGTTGCTTGCAGTACCTTTCATATTTTCTTTGCACGAAAACATTTAATTGATAATAACTCATGTATACATTGCAAACAAACCATTTATCAAATAAATAAAATACAATTTCATCATTAATTGAATAAATTAAGCAGGAAAAAACCTATGTCCTCACCAAAGTTACTGTGAGCACATTCGATACTGACAATACAGTTCAGGGCTATATATATGACCCTAAATACCCCACCCTTTAAGGCACCGAAACTTTTTTCGTGCACACAAACAAGAATCCTGTATCAAACCTGTTCATCTATAACTAACCAAACCAGTTACATTAAAATTACAACTAAAATTACAAAAATAAAAGGGAAATCCCAGCCCGTAACAAAAAGAAATACATTTTCACACTATGGTAGAACACAAATTTTTAGGTGTAAATGGCAATTTAATATATACGAACATCTTATGAAAGGGGAGGAAAACAAGTATCCAGCATTTCAGTCAATTCTAAACTATAGAAACTTATAAATTCTGGATCTGACTTTATAAAATTATAGATTTGCCAAGTTATTATGCTGTAGAGTAGGGGTTGTTCAATTTGTTTAACAAATAGTTAATTTTAACTCCATGTTAATTTTGGTTGATTTGTGCATTTAACATTTAGTTAAAAAATATTGAACATTTAGGTCTAGATCAGTTATTAGGGGAAATCCAGTAATGTAATATCTACAGTGTATTATCAGCCCATGAGAGGGGGCATAAGCCATTGGCTTTTCCAAATTGATTAATATTTGATGTTGGGCATCTTTGAAATGTCCTTTATAAAAAAAATTTCATTTCGTCCCCATCGGACAAAAACATGGCAGTCATGGTTGATTGGCCAAAACATGAAAAAGTCTTCTCCTGAAAATACTTGGCCAAATGGAACATTATTGGACAGGAAATATCTATGCAAGATTTTTTTCTCAAGTGAAACAACAATCATGGCTACTTTTGGTCATTTATTGTTTGTTTTATTAAATGGCCCAATGTCAGGTATGGGATACAAGCTCTGCCTTCTGAGCCACTTGTTTTTTTAAAAGTTTACTTGGGTGTTTTGGAAATAATATGTGTAAATGTATAAAATATATACTTTTATTTTTCAGGAATGCATCACATGAAGATGATGAATATGAGAATTTGCAAAAGATGTCAGAAGCCAAGAACTATTATGCTTTGGCCCACACTATTCGTGAGGACATCCTAGAACAAGCTACCATCATGGTTAATGGAAAGTTGAAGGAATATCAGGTAATGGTGGCTTTATATGGTATAGCTGCATGTTCTTCTACAAATTTTTTGTGCAGCAACCTGTGTGTAAAGGGCTTTTCTGGATTTACCTTCATTTAAAAATAGGTAGATCAGCCAATCTTTATGAATTTTTAGTTACATTCAATGACCAAATGAAATATACAGTTCATGATGTAATGTGGTTCTCTCGGGGTACTCTGGCTACCTCCACCAGTAAAACTGATCGCCACGATATGACAGAAGTATTATTTAAAGTAGTGTTAAACCGAAATCAAACAAACAAACCTCGTTGTTATAGCTCTGATTTTGACAATCATTTTTATTTCAGATCAAGGGATTAGAGTGGCTGGTGTCGCTTTACAACAATAACCTTAATGGTATTCTGGCTGATGAGATGGGTCTTGGTAAAACTATTCAAACAATAGGATTGATTACATATTTGATGGAGAAGAAGAGAGTTAATGGTCCCTTTCTTATTATTGTGCCACTATCGTAAGTTTGAATAAAATATCTTTAACTTCACATGAAACAGCTGATTTTTTTATAAACAAGGCTAATATAGGAGCAGAATTCTTGTAATCAAAAGAGTAAAATTAAGACTTGACTTGTTTCTGCTTTAAAAAAAACAAATGTGTTATAATGTTGAGACTGGCACACAATTTTCTCTTGCTTTTGTTAGTTGATGAAATTTTCTTACAGTCAAGCACAAAACCTGATTTAAGTTTACTAGTCTCAAACCAGTTCAAGTTGATGTTAAGATTCACATCCCTGTCTGCCCTGTCTCAAGGGCTAGCCTTTAAAACATTTATATACATTTTACCAAACGAAAATAATCTTCTTTGTACTAAATTCTGCAAAATTCTTCAGTTCCACATCAGATATGAAGGCTTTAATCATTTTAATATTATGTATTTCCAGTCATTTAGATTTCAAGGTTAAAAAAACCTGACTGCATTCCTAATTTTTTGTGGATAAGAAACTAAAAACTATTGGATAATGGCCTAATATTAGCAAGAGAATGTCATTTGATGAATTTGAACACTTTAATGAGTAGGCATACATGACATTTATAGAATATCATTGATCTTCTTTACAATCTCGATAATGTCCAAGACCTTTATGTCAAGATGGATTTAAGGGATCCAGTAAAGTTGACCAAGTATAATCTGTTTTTTTGCCATGCCATGTTAGAGACATTGTCTTCCTTATGACGTCAAAGAACAATATAATCAACACTCAGTGTTTCATATCAGCAAAGTCACCAGATAATAGAATTATCAAGTCAGTAAGATCAAAGGAAAACACATAAACCAGTGAAAATTTGCATATTACATGTAAGAGTTCTGAGTTTAGGTTATTAATTTAATAGTTTAACATTTAATAGTACATGTACTTTTTTCAGGTAGCAAGTTATAAAAGTAAATGATTTTGTAAAAATGAACATGGCTTTTGTCTGTTTTAATGTATTAAAACTTGTTCTACATGTACATACTGAAGTTATTATATTGTAGGACATTATCCAACTGGGTTATAGAATTTGAGAAATGGGCTCCTTCTGTTATAAAAGTAGCCTACAAAGGTTCTCCTAACACAAGGAGGTTGTTATTACCAGTACTGAAGGCTGCCAAGTTTAATGTTCTCCTGACCACATATGAGTACATCATCAAAGATAAAGCTGCATTGTGCAAGGTATTATTGTGTACAAAATATTCTCATTTAAAAGAGACAACAAATTTCTGCATGTTTTTCCCTCATTTTCCCATGTTAAAAGGAAGATGTTCATAAAAGGGTCATATTTGGCCCAGAAATTCCACACAAAATAAAAGTGCCTTAGAAAAGTTTAAATATTGAAGTCAAAGGATTCAATATGTTCAATTAATACATAAAAACACAATATTTAATGAGTTATTATGTCTCTATGACATCTTAAATAAGCTTCAGAATTACAAAATTATTAGTCTGAGCCTTTTTTTTTTTACTGAATTCTTTTTTTTTTCTCAAAATAATAGCAGCTGCATGCTTGGACGAAACAAAATTGCAGAAATGTTCACCTTTATACGGTATAACTCTTGTCAATAAGAGAATTTTGTAGAGTGCTGTGGCACATGTTGTCTTTAAGCTGGTTTAAGCTAAAATGCAAAAATTTAGCCATTTTCATGAAAATCTAGATTTTTCTTGTCTTTTGCAGTCAAAAATACTTAAAATGTTTACCTTCCAGGAAAAACAATTGACCTGTTATATTGTCTGATTTATTTGTAAAACAATATTGCTTGACCAGATCCTCATTTTTGTTACAATGCTTGTGTAATGGTACATTTATTATTAATTTTTTTAGATTCGATGGAAATATATGATAATTGATGAAGGACATCGTATGAAGAACCACCATTGTAAACTGACACAAGTTCTGAACACACACTATATAGCACCACACAGATTACTCCTAACAGGAACACCACTACAGGTAAACACACTAAATAGCTCCACACATGTTACACTTCACAGGAAAATCAATAGAGGTTCAACACACACTGCATAGCACTCCAGAGATTACTTCTAACAAACACAACTATAAGTAAAACACACTGCATAGAAATCCACAGATTACTCCTAACAGGAACACCACTGTAAGTAAATAAACCCACTACATACCAGTCCACCCCACAGATTACTCACTACAGGTAAAAACACTAAATAGCTCCATACCGAACATTAAACAGGATCATAAGAACTGAGTCCAATCCACACTTCATAGCACTAGAACACCACTCTTAGGTAAATCTAACCCACTACATAGCACCATGCAGATTAGTGCAAACAAGAACACCACTTACAGGTTAGTTCACTACACTACATAGCACCATGCAGATTAGTGTTAACCAGAACACCACTACAGGTAAATTCACTACATAGCACCATGCAGATTAGTGTTAACCAGAACACCACTACAGATAAATTCACTACATAGCATCATGCAGATTAGTGTTAACCAGAACACCACTACAGGTAAATTCACTACATAGCACCATGCAGATTAGTGTTAACCAGAACACCACTACAGATAAATTCACTACATAGCATCATGCAGATTAGTGTTAACCAGAACACCACTACAGGTAAATTCACTACATAGCACCATGCAGATTAGTGTTAACCAG
>JAULBM010000001.1:543171-566715 GCA_032357055.1 Geukensia granosissima
AAAATTCACAAATCACAGTCCAAACAACTGCCTAAATAATTTCATTTCAAAGTTATTTGTGACAACAACAGAATTATCAGGCAATGTTTACAAAAAAGGGAAGCTTTTAATGTCTGTTTTTTTTTTTTTTGCAATAATTCATTGAAAATAAAAATATATTACGCATTTTCTATGGGTCAGTCAGTGTCCTGTATTTTGACTTTAGTGGAACCTTAATTCTACAAATATATCCAGTAAAATCTATCAAACCTAGACCAAACAAGAATTGGACACAGAAATTCTTGGATTTGTGACTATTAAACATTCTAAAAAATGCCCAGCCCCAATTTTTTATTTCGTCAAATCATTTAGGGGCAGGTGGGGATTAAAATCTAGCAATTATTTTTAACTGGCCTTAAGACTTAGCGACGGCTTCAATCTTCTTTTAATAACGATATTTTGCCAGGAAGGGCAATCGAATTCTATGCTGTCTTTTACACAAAACTATACAAAAAATAAACTTTAAGCAGGCACATTCATATTCTCTATCTTTGCTATGTATTTGCTATTTCAGCATTATTTTATTTTATTAAACAAAATAACCAGACAGGTCTTCGTCAGAAATTATACAGGGTCTCATTGGAACAGAGATTCGCATAGAAATACCCAATTTCATCTTATTTGGAGAACCCGCGCACAAACACACATTACCCTTTCGTGTAACGAAAAGAACTTAAATTAGATGTGGCTTCAAGAATATAAACGTGGTATTTCCAAACACACCAACACTCGGTATCTTACTAAGTTTCAGTGAACTACGTATTCACTGCAATATTCGTTGATGGTTTTTTATATTTTCCTTTTGAAGTGAAGTTAAATAATGCGTATTTCAGAAAGAGGGTAATCTGATTTGTCATTGCTGTAATTTATATCAAACAATTATGAAACGAAATAACTTAAACGAAATTGTTGCGAAGAGCAAATGTTGCTCTCCCCGTCAAGCAGACCCCACACATTACAAACAATGTAATTTGCACAATTTGATAACCGATTACTGTTTATATAAAAAGAAATAAATTATGAGATTTGAAACGTGTCCCTGGCAAAAGACGATGACTTTACCTCCTATTCGAGTTGACCCACACGACTTGCAAGGAAAGGGGCTTGTATTCAGTGAAATACATAAAGCTATAATTTTTCTTGAAATGTATACGTGGACTGACATGAAGATTTGAACCTCATATATGTGTCTTGTGTTTTTGCTTCTGATCGCATCAATGTGATTGAAGATTACACCGCGGATTTGAGTTGACGTTTTCAGATCCATTTTAACTTGGTAATCATTCTCCTTTGAGGCAAGACCTGCTTTTCACTTGTTCCGCCAACCATAGAGTTCAAGGGAAAGACTTTCCTAATTTGCTTAAATTTTTTATAATTGAAGTTAAAAAATACGCGAAAAGAATTTATATTTACAAACCTGATGTCTAGGTCTGCCGACAATTGATGGAAATACAGCTCTTGGAGCATCATCTCCAGCAAATCCTGCTTTACACATTCCAGATCCATTATCTACAACTAAAGCGGCAACATCGTCGTCACACATTTTGGATGTTTCTTATTTGTTGTTAGAATTCAAACGTCCTTTGCGGTCTGTGAGAATATTGTGAAGAATCGCTCACGTTTCCTCCCCTTTTATGTAAAATGGGCGGTCTTTTCTCGGAATCGTAAGGTAAAAAATACCATATTTGGTAAATACCTTATACGTCCACCAATAAGATTGCTCACTCTAACGCGTCATTCAGGTTTACAGGTAAAAATAAGTACATGTTATTGTTATTATATAAATGGTCAATTACTCACACCATATATTTTAAGATATACCTAAGGGTACGTTGGACATGTAATTTTAATCCCACAAAAATATTGGTCAGTCATTTTAAAACAATGCCTGAGGATCAATATTTTGAATTTATCAAATACTTCGATTTGAGTTAAAGTCACCGGAAATTATACGCAAATGTAAACAATCTTGGACCAATTGCCTTCCCATTTTAAAATTTCCATATTAATATTAATATTTTATGTCATGCCATATGTATCAATATTGTCCATCTATACACTTTGTTTAACCCATAATATGCAAATAATTAAATAAATTAACATATTAAATCTATATATCTGCTGACGGAGAAATCCTGTGACTTCTGAACAATTACCAGGACAGTCTTTCCACTGAGGACCCAGGAAAAGGTAAACTGTAAAATATTCTTCATTTATGGAGCAGCTATTTGATACTTATAGGGGCCCATATAAGATAAAGTTATGAATTGTTAAAAGTCTGTTGTAGTTAAACATTATTTTCACAACAACTAATTCTGTCACAAAATCTAAAATTTGGGTCAAAGATGAGCTTAACGTACCAAATATTTGTAAAGACAAAGGCAGGGTGGTGATATCCAAGGATATCAAACAGTCTTCAATAATGAACAATAACAAAGTGCCAAAAAATGTAGAATAAAAATCATTGTGAAGAAAAGGAGAATCCTAATTAAGATCCTTTAATGCCCTCCCCTAAAACTAAACGGTTTCTGCCTTACATTGTCAATTAACGTTGAAAAAGCTTATTCACAACAGCACCTGCAGAAAAATGCGATTTAAGACGGCACGTTTATAGCTTTGCCGTATGTTTTTTAACTTTTTAACAATAGAAATAAATATGGGTTAGAATTCAATGAATTACAAACGTAAAAGACTCCTTTTGCAGATTTAGAAAAAGAGGAGGCTATTGCGCTACAAAAGGATCCCATTTTCCATTGGCATTCAAAAGTTGTTGATCTTGTTCTGGTATTGAATATGAATAACAATCAATCAATCAAGAAGATCTTATCAAGAATCGAAAGGAGTATACTTGTATCGTGTAAAGGCCTTAATTAGTCTCATTTTCGGTTAAATTGTCCCTTTTTTATTTCTTCTATATATAAAGTTGGACAAACACTAATATAAAGAATCTTTTACAATTAGAACATGTCCTCACTGTGACTTTGAGATGAAGAACAGCAATCAAAGCGCTGTTCCTTTGCTTTAATTTACTTGTATATATGAGATTTTTGTAATGAATATTTACACAATATACCCCTATTTTCTGTAAATATTTATCTATTAGTTATGTACCCAATTCAAGAAAGTTTATCAATAGTTTTTAAAAAATGGTGATTGTAAGACAGTTTTTGAGTTTGGAAACTATAAGCTCATAGGAGTATCTTGTCTTTTGTCATTTGTCTGTATAAAGGAGCACATCTATTTTCAACGGCATAACAGTTACTACTTATTTATTTTACAACCCAGTTTTAATACTTGTCATTGTTTTATGATCAAAGGGGCCAGACGCAAACCAATGTTCATGACCATTTTTTCAAATTTTGCCAGGGACCGTTTACCTCTGTAAGAGGTATACGAGGTAGTGGGTCCTTGAAAAATTCTAAGACAAATAAATAATGCGATTTTTGCGAGGAAAATGCATTTAAAAAGTGCCACTGACATAGGATTGCATCTGCCCCCTGTGTATGATGTCTTTTTTGGTCCTATAGGGTCTAGATTTAGCCACTTTAAATCAAAGGTTAGGTCGCGCTATCTCCTCTTAAACCCCTTTAGATTGGATTTAAACATCCTGCAGTCTCCAGTTTACTCGACCTGAGTGTTGTGCTGCGAACATGTTAAAAAAGAAAAAAAAACAACATTAACATCAAAAATGCCAATTTGATCCTAATTTTAATATAGTTGTATATAACTTTATCAATAAGATTTGGAGAAAAAATTTCAAAATGTTCTCCTGCGGGTCTTACAACTTACATTTTATTCAAAACCAATCTCTGCTTAATGAAATATATTCGGCAGAGAAAAAAATAATACTACATTTCGAGTGTCTCCACATAATTGATGATGAAGCAGGGAAGATAATCAGTCTATCCAAAGAGCGAATGGCAAAATGTTTTTTTCTGTAGTTGTTAGAGTTCAAGAAAATATTTAATTTAGATATATCATTACATTTTTTTTATTTATGTGTTTTTGGGTTAGCTTTGTCAACAATATACGAACCGATTACATGAATCGTGATTTCACTGGTACGAATAACATTGTTAAGGCAGTTTTCATCTTCTTAAATGGCTGTTGACAAAGTCGAACAAGGAAAGAGGTAAATGGGACATATTTCATGACTTATAGGTTATCCTTTCACAGATTGCAGCCTTAAAAGTATAAAATTTGGCTTTACAAATTATTCAGTTTTGAACAACGCACCACATTTCAACAACAAGTTTAAAATGTAAAATATTTGAACGCGGCTTCGGTTCTGTTTCTCGAAGCTTGCTCAAAAACGCTCTGATTAATTTAAATTTAATAAAAATGGAAATGAATAATAATAATAATAATAATAATAATAATAAAATCTTACTTGGAAAAAAATTTTAAAATTATGATTGTTTGATCAAATAATGTTTTTTTATCGGCTGAGACTTCGACAATAATCTGTTCAGCAAACGCTGAGCCAGTTGAATTGTATTTTTGTAAGGCTGATCTGTGGGTGGTCCTGAACTAAAATTGTAAATTATTTACCAAGACATGTAAGCTTCCACAAATTGTCATAGGGGTACATTTGACCTTATCGGAAATTAACGTCAAAATCTTTTCTTACAACTTTGCCGATTGCCACTAAACTTTGCAAATATACTATCTAGATTGTTTTCTACCAAAAGGAGTAGGTACGTAAAGCACCATAAATGGCCCAAATTGTAGATGTTGTGACCATATTTATTACTTAATCTTTTACATTTGTCGTCTTATTGACAACACGACAGGGTATAATTTGACTATTTCAACAAGAATGTTACATTTTCTGTAAAAATACTATAGTTGTGGATGTGTTATGGACCAAATAGATATGTATGATCGCACCAAAACATCACGAAGATATTTTAACCAAACATCTTTAATGGTGCAAAGTTTGGCTCTGATGTTTTTGAATGATCTATATTAAAATCGACAAAACTTATCAAATGTTGTGTAAATTAAGTAATTTCTTAGTATTTCATATTTTATGCGTTTCTATGTGTCATGTGACCGTTGTATAACCAAAACTATGGAGCTACGAAGTTTTCTACCTGCGGAGAATGGAGCTACGGACTTCGAAAAGAACGGAAAATCTAATTCCGAACGATTAAAATTCTGTTGCATTTTCTTTTTATAGACATTTTTCAATACAAAATATAAAATAAAAGATTTCAGCCAACTTTTTTTGCAAAATCCTTGGCCAAAAAATGTGCATTAACGACTCTCGTGCTTTTTTTCTCGCAGAATGGAATATTATGTCATGTTGCCAGGATGATCAGTGGATGGTGACCTACCAAAATTTTATCCGAGTTGGTCAAAATGACCTTATATAGTTAAACATACGGCCCTTTAGGAAATGTAAGCTTTGGCTAATATAGCAGAAAATATCATAGCAGACACGCCTAGGTTTTTTGGCATGACCTCTTATCTATAATATTAACTTTGAAAGAAACCTTTTGCGTTTATTGCTGTTATCAAAAAACTATTATAAAGAGAAACAGTAGACAGCAGTCATGACCCAAAAGACAAGATCTTCAAACAAAAAGTCATACCAAGATTGCCCATTGACTTATTTAGGAATTTTTTGCATTTGATTCCACTGTTTCTTCTGACTTCTTCTGCTTAGGCATAACATGGAGTTGTTTTCGTCAATTAAGCAACGCGTGTATAAGGCTTGCAAGAGTATCTGATTGGTAGTTTTGTTGTGTATTATCCGATTTATTATTTTTCCGCCGAAAAACGTATATTTTTTTTCTTTTTCACAGAATGATGATAAATTGTACAAACTGCTGATTATCTTTTGGGGTAAAGGTGCTTTTAGTCTCATGGTTTAAACATGTCTTTGTTTTTCTTGGATTAAAATTGTTAGTTTAAACAAAGGGAAACCGTAACGACTCTATTCTATGTAGTCAATCGATGCACTTATTGACAATCTACTATAGAAAGCCGTACGCCTACCATAAAAAACCAACTTCTTTTGACGTCTTTAATCTATTAAAGGCATTCAAGGTGGTTATAATTTGATTTGTATTTTTTGTATCAGCTTTGTAGATATTTGTTTCTGGTGAATCATGTAGTATTTAAAAGCTTGCATTGTAGAGTTATAGGATAATGTCACAACGTATGCTTTTCATTTATTTACCATATATATATATAATTTTCTCGTGCAAGTTAAACATTCATATGAAAGATACCACACCAAAAATTAAAATATCGTCTCAATATTAGTATTTTACTGAAATGGACGATTATAGTTCATTCTTTATTAATATATCGTCGTAATTTTCCTATAATTCTCCTTGAACCTAGTAGAAAACTATGACGTGTACAGTAAAAACATATTTGTCGCTTCGCTTTTTAAATAGGCTGATATTCGTTATTAAATACCGGGTATTTCTCGAATCTTTAGATCTAGAGACAGACTTCCATATCTAGTTTTCATGCAAAAAGAGTGTTCAGGATAGATCATAGTTTGTTTGACGGTAAAAAAACCTAATTTGTCTTACGATGTATGAGGATATTATTCCCTAGCTTGTATCCTGTTGCGAATTACAAAACAATAAACTCGCTTCTATGCCCCAGAAACGGGTATTTATATTAAAACAAGACCCTATGGACATAGCTTGCTACCACTGGATGGATTAAAACTGACACAAAAGTATAATGGCAGGTTAAAACAAAGCGTGGAAACATTGGTGTCTTCGTCATACACGAAAGTTTTTCGTGGGTACATAGTTTAAAATAGGACCCAATGCAAGTTACATATATCACAACTCAAATTTTCCAACTAGCTAACGAATGGACTCTACCTTTTTAGTATATGTTAAGTGTACCAGGTGGAGCAACAAAAAACTAAAGTACACCAAAGGGAAAGTTCATCAGTAACATGTGTTTTGTAATATGTCATTGGAACTTTAATTTTCAGTGCCACAATTTATCAATACTACGTTGCTGAAAAAGGTGCCATTCAAACTTCATAAAAACTATATTATACTGATTTGAAAGAATTTATAGACACTAGTGGGCAAGTTTAACAGTTAAACAAAGTAGTCCAAATATAAAGCCTCTACGGTCGGTTGGTGTTTAGACCAACATTTAAAAATGCTTGTTGAGCACGGCCTGAAAAATTACAAATGACAATTTAAAAAAAAAATTGAAATGTATTTCATTTTATTCTTCTTAAGAAATAAATAACATTCGTTTAGAAGCACTTCCTGTGGACAATACTTGGACCAGCCTCATCGTATTCTTCTTTACTAATCCACATCTGTTGAAAGGTTGATAATGATGCTAAAATAGATCCACCAATCCACACAGAGTACTTCCTTTCTGGCGGCGCAATAATTTTGATTTTCATTGTTGTTGGCGCAAGCGCTGTTATTTCTTTTTGCATTCGATCGGAGATTCCTGGATACATTGTAGAACCCCCGGACAATACCACGTTTGCATATAAATCTTTTCGTATATCGACATCGCATTTCATTATGCTGTTGTAAGTTGTCTCGTGTATGCCAGCAGACTCCATCCCCAGAAAAGATGGCTGAAACAATGCCTCGGGGCATCGGAAACGTTCGTTTCCAATCGTAATGACTTGTCCATCTGGAAGCTCATAGCTTTTCTCAAGCGAGGAGGAAGTTGATGCAACTTGCATTTCCTGTTCGAAATCATGAGCTACATAGCATAACTTTTCTTTGATATCCCTAACTATTTCTCTTTCAGCTGTAGTTGTAAAGGAATAACCCCGTTCTGTGAGAATTTTCATGAGGTAGTCTGTAAGATCACGCCCAGCGAGATCTAACCTCATAATTGCATGAGGCAAAGCATATCCCTCGTAAATTGGTACAGTATGCGTAACACCATCACCAGAGTCTAATACAATTCCGGTTGTTCGACCGGAAGCGTACAACGACAGCACGGCCTGAATTCCTACATACATAGCTGGCGTGTTAAATGTTTCAAACATAATCTGTGTCATCTTTTCTCTGTTGGCTTTAGGGTTGAGAGGAGCTTCTGTCAGTAGTACGGGGTGTTCCTCTGGTGCTACACGGAGTTCATTGTAGAAGGTGTGATGCCATATTTTTTCCATATCGTCCCAGTTTGTGACAATACCGTGTTCAATGGGGTACTTAAGGGTAAGGATTCCTCTTTTGCTCTGGGCTTCATCTCCGACATAGCTGTCTTTCTGTCCCATGCCAACCATCACACCCTAAAAAACATAGGAAATTTACACATGTTACTAATATACAAAAGTAAAACCCTCTTCATGGTTCATAACGAAATAACGAGAATTGTAAGACTTGCCTCGGTGTTGATGTGTGCGTTCTAATTTCTATTGTTTCCGCAACTTTTCAAGAGATTTCCATGAAACTTTGTATGATAGTGAATGGTGACAATGAACGTCATGTACATCTAAATATAGGCGATTGTGATTCAAGATCAATATGTCTATTTTTTTACTTAGAAAAAAATAATTTGGACCGACAGATATGTCCCATTTTACATAAATGTTGTGTACAATGCGCCCGTTGTGGATTAGATTGACCTCATGGTCATTCAGAGGAAAAATTTTAATATTTAAACAAAGAATACGGGATATATGCCAGAAAGCTATAGACGTCCACATCTTTTCTGGATTTACCTTCATCAAACACGAAAGAGGTCAAAATAGGAATATGTGTACGTGTCAAGCTGTTGATTTTTTGTTCACTAGACAAAAAAGTTCTTAAAATAGTGCCGTGCATTGAAAATCTGTTTTAGATTTCCCCTGAAATATCGATGGAACTTACGTCTAAGGTTTGGGCTTATTTAGAAACTAAACTAGATATCTAAATGGAAATTGACACAGAAACCATAAACTCAAAGGCATGCTAAATCGTTAACTTAAAAAAGGTTTTTTTTCGTAGAAGTTACTTTAAAAATGTTTATTTTCGAAGAAACTATACAAGATACTCTAATGAAACTTATTATAAAGTTGCATGGATATTTATCAATGTTCTTTCATCCTTCTTTTTTGATGTTGTATCGTCTGATTTTCCCATAATTCATTGTAAAAGCCCAAATCAACTATAACAGATGTCCATCTCAACCGTTTTTTCGTAGCGCACCCTCAGTCCATCGGTCTTGGTGCAACTTATACTTATACTGATATGTCTATTTTTTTTTAACTTTGCCACCATTTGGGGGAGGGTTGAATTTAACAAAACATGTCTTACCCCATAATTTTTTCCCGTACCTGTCACTAGTCTATACTTTGTTCATTATTTTTGTTCAAATTTAGGTAGGGGATATTATTTAACGTGTTTTGTGAGATGAAAAGCTCGCTATAAGAGTGGAATTTCATGTTAAAATTCTTTTGGACACTTTTATATTTGTTTTTTTTAAGTTTTGTAGCATATTGTAACCTAGACCTTTACCCCATATTTGTATTTCTTCAGTTTATAAAAAGTGAACGTTTTATCTTTTTCTGTAGTTTTTAATTATCTGTGTATGTGTAGTCCATTGCAACAATCGCTTATGTCATAACTAACCAGTGCTAATGTCCATCTCAACTATTTTGTACTCCAACGATTTACTCTTCTCAACTATATATAACAACGTCAAATAAATATACCATAGTAAAACCACTAAAATTCATTTAGAACGTCTTTAAGACTATCATCCTTTGGAATTTGAAAAGTTTATGATTAGGACAATTGGGTATTTTAGATTTTAACCTTGTTTTGACTCTAATTGCAGCTGTATACTTGTACAAAACAGAATCAACTGCAGGATAAAACTCTATTTAGCCCTTGTCGATCTGCATTTGTTCTAAATATATTTTAATTGTAATTATATAGTACGAACCAATGTACGAAAAGGAGTAACAACAATCGAATATAAATGAAATGACGCGTTCAGACATTTTTCGCCAAAAGTCACAAATAGAACAGACGATTTTACTAAAAACACCAATCAATTATATCAGATATCCATTTCAACCGTTTTTTCGTAGTGCACTCTCAGTACATTGTTTATAGGTATGCAAACTTAAGATGATCTTGAGATCAAAGTTTTGTAATTCCGTAGGGTGCCGATTTTATCTAGAATTGAGAATATATAAATATGCATAAATTATGTCGGTATTTTTGTCTCTGCAAGTTAACTAAATGTGTCTTGTATAATAACTTTGGCCATTGTTTTCTATAGAAGTCTTTATATCATTTAGTAAAGCTTTATAATCCTTAACTAATTTCTTGGTGAAAATCCTTATTTTTTAAGTCCTTAAAATTTCTATGACGTTAGTGTTGAATTAATTAAATTTGGAAGTAGTAAACTTACATGTGTTGATTATATCTACATCTCAAAAAGAAATGTTAGTGGTTATCAGTAATATTGATAACAACTGAGTTGGTTATTAATATAGTTCTTGTTGTGAGTAAAACTGTTGGTTATATTGATGAATAAATTGAACCCTTATTTTCCAAGGCTTATTTTGTATATATAAATAGCTGCGACAAAAAACCAATACAGCAGCTGGTGGCTACACCCGCTGTGTTTTCCTGTTATCGAATGATGTTTTTGGTTAAAAACAGTATATTTGACTTAAGTGATTTAGAGAACTATGGACCATCGATCAATTAAACATGTGATTTTGAGGACGATAAGCCGGCGACGTGATCGAATGCTTCTTTACTATCCATTGCTCTTTTAATATTACAATTCCTACAATTAGGATTCTCAAATGTTTTAAAAAATCAATTAATGACCATTTCTACTAGAAGATTTCACCAAAATGTTTTACAACATTAATTTATGACCATCCCTATGAGTAGGGTTCGCTAAAATGTTTTAAAAAATCAATTTATGACAATTCCTATACAAGTAGGTATCGCCAAAATGTTTCAAAACCAATTTATGACCATTCCTTTAATTGGGATCTGAAAAATATTTTTAAAAATCAATGTATGACCATTCCTACAAGAAGGGTTCGCCAAAATGTCTTCAAATATATGACCATTCATACAAGTAGTGTTATCCAAAATGTTGTAAATAATCCATATATGACGGTATAATGCTTTCTTGTTGAAACCAACATTGGTTATAAACATAGTGGGAATCAGCGCTGAAGTTCCTGTATGGTCTGGTACCTAGTAAAATTTTGGAAAAACATTTTGTTGTAGAAGTTACCTGATGTCTAGGTCTTCCAACAATGGACGGAAATACAGCTCTTGGAGCATCGTCCCCTGCAAATCCTGCTTTACACATTCCAGAACCATTATCAATGACTATTGCTGCGATGTCTTCGTCTCCCATTGCTGTACTGTATCTCTCAAAACTAAAGCCTTGTAATGATGAAGTTTAGTCAATATGACCCGTCACTTCCTTGTGAGGCTTTGATACCATATAAGAGCATCATGAGTTCTTTCCGGTAAAAACTATCCAGATTTCCGTTTAAATATAGGAAAACAAAAACATGTTATCATGACAGCGTAAAGGAAATGCGTTTTGTAAAAGTAAAATTAATAGATAATGTGCGTGCTTTTGGCCTTTAGCAATTGGATTTGTTTACCCCTTAAGACTTGATTTATAGAAAATCTGATATCAAATATGAATATGAATATATTTTGTCAGTTGACAACATTTTTGGTATCGAGGCTTAGGTTTTTCACAAATAAAATACACAAAAAAACCAGAAAATTTCATTTTCACGCCCCTAGTTGTAGACAACATATAGGGAACTGTCTCTAAATAGGAGATGAGGTACGATTGTTTTTGAAACAGCATCAAACATAACCTGGTTACCATATATCGTTTCCTACAGTAATAGACAATTATACACACCATTAGGCAATCTGTAAAAAGGCCTAAGTATTTGGCGGGGTCAAACATGTTTGTGAACGCGCTCAACAATACACTATAGAACCATTGGGCAAAAAAAACCCTAAAAACCAATTGTAACCGGTTTAACTTTTGAAGTGAATGCAAAGCACGCAGAGAATTACAAATACAACAAGAGACAACATGGTGTACCCAACTCCACGGATGTGATTGTCTTTTCTTAGATTGAATGATTTATCATTTTCAAATATGATTTGTTACCACATTTCCTGAACAAAAAAAACTTCTAATGCAACATATCCACAATAGCAACTCAATTCTTTATTTTAAATAACATCCCCATAATTCCTAGTTGCACAGAGGTGAATAAATGGAACTAACTACCCATACTGAAATTTTCATTTTGGTTTAGAAAAAAAACATATTCTTCGTTGTTTGCAGTTTTCTAAACCATTATGTAACCCATTGAACTGGGAATTAAAAGGCTGTGTTTTTTAATCCCAGCATTAAATGAACGGTCCAACGTAACTTCGCCCCATTTGCTGAGTTTTCCCATTTATTTTGTTGATGTTTTTAAAATATTTTACAGGGCCGCATCGGTCAGAGTAGTCGCCTCGAGTGCGAAAGGTTGTGGTTCGATCCCCAGTCGGGTCAAGCCAAATACATTAATTTTTTCCTGCTTCTCGCTAAGTATGCATCATTTGGGAATAAGAGCAAAGACTGGTCAGCCCAGAGTCAGAATAATGGGTTGGGTAAAGTGGCATGTCTTCCGTATGCAACTTTTTTCTTATATGGTAGGGTTTTTCAGGAAAATATAAACCAATAGAAATTGCGACAGAAATTTCCCGAGACTTGCAACAAGATCGTCGTGGTATGTATGCTGAGAGATGGATCTGTACTTGCAATGATGATTTTTTTTTTCAAATTACTGGTTTTGATCCCTTGGATTCATTAAAGTGTGGGTGCAAATTTTACTGTTATATGGGAAGGGTTTTCGAGAAACTGTATACCAATAGATGAATGACGAATTCGTTTTTCTTTTACCTTTTTCACGAATACCATCAAATTATTTATTTTTTTGCAACGACCAAAAGTGCATTTGAAAGTGTTATAAACCAGTCAAAAATATAGTGTCGTATAAGAGACACTTTCCATTATTGTTGGTATTGCTTGATGGCTGTTTGTGTAACTTGTTTTGGTGCCAGTATTTTGACACCGTGTCAAGTGTTGAATGGCTAAATGTAAAGTGTACATTGATACCGTGTTTCTATATATATTAAATGATGATGTGTTCACTTTTGTTTTTTTTTGGGGGGGGGTTTCATATGCAAGTTTGTTTTTCGTTTTTTATGATACCAAGATATAACTTTGCATTGTGGTTTTAACTTTCATATTAAGTATTACTTGATTGATTTTGTACGAAGTTTTAAAAAATGCCATTAAAAGTAAGCAACGTCGTATGTAGGCCAAACGCGTATATGGCGTCTGAATTAAGGAGCAACCTCGGGAGGCTTTGTAATTTTGCTGCTAGGGGTGTGCGGCTGTTGTTCTCTACCCCACCCTTTTCATATATTTCCTTAATTAAAAATTGCATACCTTTTCATACTATCAATTGTGTGAATAAACGTGCCAGTACCCAGCTTTCTTGCCAAGATTCATTACCTTAACATAAATTTTACTATAATTTTCATACCTTATCATTTATTCATCAGCTGAAAATGCTGTCTATTCCAGCGGCACGTTCCTATGTCATAATATACAGGAAGTGCCCCCCCCACTTGGAGAATAAATTAAAACACAAAATAGCACTAAGAAAACATTTGATTTCGGATCCTTACTACAGCACCAAGATACCATCGCACCTTAGGATCACCGGCGCTTGTGGAATGGGATACCCCTTTTTTGTTATGTAAAAATTACGTACAGTTTTCTAATGCAAAAATGCTGGGTGTTGCTTAGTCTATTAGTGAAAAAGAAAAAAGTGGGTCTCATGTCCCAAGCACATGTGTTTTGGATTAAGGATGTCAACACAAAATCCCGGACAGAGGAATTTGTCGCATGTTTGCCTTTCATTAAAAGCAAAAATAATAATTCACATAACCATAAGATTCCAAGCATCTTCAAGGCATTATTAATTTACGTTGTTGGGAGGTACATGTATAAACTTTTGGGACATAACTACCAACAAGACTTCCTGATATCGCGAGATTACAAATGAAGAAAATTCTGAAATTTAACGATTATGTTATCTTAATTTATTTTCTCATAACATTGATAAGTTATTGGAAATATACCATTGAAAAAATACACAATGTAATTTGAAACCGTCCAGCTACGCCAAAAATTGGACTGTGTGTCAGGTTTGGACATTTCAACACCGAAACGCATTTAATTAGTGTCATTATTCTAGAAGCACTTCCTGTGCACAATAGATGGGCCGGACTCGTCGTACTCCTGTTTGCTAATCCACATCTGTTGGAAGGTGGATAGAGATGCCAAGATGGAACCACCAATCCAGACGGAGTATTTCCTTTCGGGCGGTGCAATGACCTTGATTTTCATGGTTGAAGGAGCAAGCTGTGTCAGTTCCTTTTGCATACGGTCGGCAATACCTGGGTACATAGTGGTGCCTCCAGATAAGACAACATTTGCATACAAGTCTTTACGGATATCTACGTCACATTTCATGATGCTGTTGTATGTCGTTTCGTGGATGCCGGAGCTTTCCATGCCCAAGAATGATGGTTGGAACAAAGCCTCTGGGCACCTAAACCTTTCGTTGCCAATGGTGATAACTTGTCCGTCGGGCAATTCGTAGCTCTTTTCTAATTGTGATGATGAGGAGGCAGTGGACATCTCTTGCTCAAAGTCCATTGCAACGTAGCATAATTTTTCTTTAATGTCTCTGACGATTTCTCTCTCGGCTGTTGTTGTAAATGAATAACCACGCTCTGTGAGAATTTTCATGAGATAGTCTGTGAGATCACGCCCGGCAAGATCTAATCTCATGATAGCATGAGGCAACGCGTAACCTTCGTAGATTGGTACTGTATGTGAGACTCCATCACCAGAGTCCAGCACAATACCTGTTGTACGACCTGAAGCATACAGGGACAGTACGGCCTGAATACCTACATACATAGCTGGTGAGTTGAAGGTTTCAAACATGATCTGTGTCATCTTTTCTCTGTTGGCTTTAGGATTGAGTGGAGCTTCTGTCAGTAGTACGGGGTGTTCCTCTGGTGCTACACGGAGTTCATTGTAGAAAGTGTGATGCCAGATTTTTTCCATATCGTCCCAGTTTGTGACAATACCGTGTTCAATGGGGTACTTCAATGTAAGGATTCCTCTTTTGCTCTGGGCTTCATCTCCAACATAGCTGTCTTTCTGTCCCATACCAACCATCACACCCTAGTTATAAATGATAAATACGTAAGTAAACATTGCAATATACTTTCCATAATTAAAAAATTCGAATCCCCTTTAAAAGCTCGCATATATGAAAACTCGTGGGGATTCTTAGGAAAAACTAGAAACTGCTGACTAATTATTTCGATTTAAACTGGTAAATTAAGTATTGGAACTGCGCCAGAATGTATTATTCATATTAAACGTTTGTGAATCTTTTTTTCTTTCTCTGCCGTAGGCAATGTCTAAATTTTCAATGCAAAATTTACTATATATATCCGGTCTCCATTTGCTTCATAATAATGTTTTGAAAACTGTGATAAATATATACATAATGAAAAAGTGAAGTGACCGAATATTTTATGCGCATTACTGCATAGTTCCCTGCACATTAGGTTGATACTCCCGATATTGATATTAAAATGGCGAAACTCATGGCTTTATGACATGGTTAAGAACAAAATGTATAAAAGAGACAGCGGCATTATATAATGTTTATTATATATAATAATTGTATTTTAAAAGCTGCCAACGTCATTTTGATATTTCAAAGCTGCAAACGTCAATCTAATATTTTACAGTTGCAAATATCCGTTTTTGCCACTGAAACTCAATTGCAACAGTAAAATCAACGATTGACGTCGGCAACTGTTGAAATACAATACAGTTATATCCCAATCGTATTAGAATGCTTGCTGAGCACGACCGTCCGTGAATTTTCGACCTTGATGCCAATGATTTGAAGAAAAAATGTTTCATATCATATATAACTTATTTGTTTTTCTGTATACCTGTTTAACCCTTTTAACATGTAAATGATTTTATTTACTGGCTGAATTTGGGGACTTTTGGATAACAACACTATTTCGGAAGGATCCTTTTCATTTCTAATAATACATACATGATAAATCGAATGCCCAATTCAAAAGTCCTTTTACATTCAAAATTGTGGCAAAATTTAATCTTTTATAAAATTTGTGTTAAAACATTATCAATCTTATTAAAAGAAAACAGTTTATATACAGGATCAGCATTTTGATCGAAGCTTTGATATCGAGGTCTCAATTTTAGAAAGATTGAAGCATGAATTTTGACAATAAAAATTGCAAAGTGAATTGTATACAAAATAGAACCATGATTGATGTGCAAAATATCAAAACTTCAATCAAATTATTCCAAACAACAGAATAAAGTCAGTTTGTATATGACTCTCCAAATGGCATTATTGCGTTTCTTACGTACAGACGACTTTAAATTTCAAAGTTTTAAATGAAATTTTAACATTATGCATTTAATTTGTAACAATTTAACGTCCAGAGTAGTATAGACTAAAATTAAGAAATTTTATTATAAGATATTTTTGCAACGAAAAATAAAATTTTGATAAGATTTTTCTCAAACTGAGCAGTTAATCTATTTGCATGATAATATTTTTGTTCATGCATTGTCCTCTTTAAATTATTAAAAGAAACCAACCTGATGTCTTGGTCTGCCGACAATTGATGGAAATACAGCTCTTGGAGCATCGTCTCCAGCAAATCCTGCTTTACACATTCCAGATCCATTGTCAACAACCAAAGCGGCAACGTCCTCTTCTGCCATTGTAAAATAAATAAATTTTTACAAGTTATAGGGAAAAAAAATGTGTTTTAGTATGGACAGCTAGCAGCCCGAATGATGAGAAGGATGCCGGCACACAATTTATGTCAGTAACAAGGGGATTAAAATTGTTGTAAGCGGTATGGTCAAATGACCATATTTGGCATGCTTTCTGGCCTCATCCGACTATCCAACGTCAATTGTTATCCTGTTCGGTCTTCAGTAAACAACGACTTCATCTTAAGATGATTATAAATTTAATACATCCGATTCAAATTTCAAGTTTTACAGCTTGACCATCGGCTTTACTGTATATTGTTAGTTTTGCATTTTTCTATTTCCTTTAAAATAAGATAAAGAGTCCGGGTCTGTTGCATGTCATAAGTTTTTTTAATGCTTAAAATGACATATTAAGGGATAAACATGTTTTTTTTTTTTTGTTTTTTATTTATTTTTCCCCTTATATCTATTCATTTTTGCTTTTTTGTGTATATGTTTTGTGTCATATTAAATGTTCTTCCTGCTACATAAAAAAATCTAATGTTAATATTTCTAAAATTGTTCTGTGATAACGCCGAATTGGTATATCGTAGTATTCAGTATGTCAAAGATATTATTATTTTGTCGTTTGAAAGTATTGTTCTATATTTCTCATTTATATTTTGTTTCATTTTTTATCTTCTCTTTCTCTTTTTCCCAATTCTTTAAAACAGCCTGGGTTTTTTCGTCATGAAATAAAAAGTCAAAGAAAACTTTAAAAAATGAGAAAATAAAATAATTTTGAAATATTGAAAAACACTTTTGGACGACAGAACAGCTCGGTCTAAGTGTGTTAATGCAAATTTGTCTTAAGCTTTTGAGTAATTCAGGGCGGACACAGGAGGAAAATTTAAACAATTTTCGGGGTTTTCAGCAAATTTTGCTCCTCTCCTCCTCCTTTTTTTAAAAAAGTATATTTATGCCCCACGGAAAAGAGTCTAACAACTTGTAATATATTATGTCCAAAGGGATAGTTGCTTTACGAGTACATTTTGGTCCCAAATTCTGAATTTTTCATAACTAAATTTTATTTTCATTTATTATGTCATAAGACGAAACCTGACGAAATATGCCAAAAAGCCATTGTAGATCAGTTATTCATAAAATTACATGCCTCCATTATCTTGCACCAAAACGATATTTATATAATATATGCAACTACATGTAGTCAAAATACACTCATTGAATCAATATTGTATTGGTTCAAGGGTGGGACATTTTTACCTCAGTGAAAAAAACTATCACAAAAATACGTATTTTTGCCAAATTTTCAAAATTTTGCATATTTTAGTAACCTTTGCCCTCAAAACGTGCATGTAGACAACAACTGGTTTATTTCTAGTTTCAAATTTACGAGCTGTGTATATTTTTCTAGAAATTTATGGCACTTTCATTTAAATAATGCAACAACTGAAAAATCGCCAAAACATGGGGCAATATATAGGCCAGGCCTTAGAGCACCTACTCCTCTTGTAGAGTATTGTTTACGCTATAAAAAGGACTTGTCAGTTATTGTTCAGAATTTCATATTATAAACATAATATCTCATTAATCAAAAATTGTTACCAATCATATAACCTCAGATAAAATATAAAATCGAATAAAGGGCCGCTAACATAATGCTGAACATAAAATTCAATATGGATGCAGCTCTTGGATTTTGAAAAGCAAAAGAAAAAGGAAAATTGTTATTTCATCTTTTCTTGTATTCAAAACTAGATTACGTGCTGTCCGAATATAGTGATAGCTTTCCAAGCACCCCACTAAGTATACCCCACTTTCCAAGCACCCCACTAAGTATACCCCACTTTCCAAGCCCAATATTTCACAGTGCAACCATTTTTATATTCCATGGTAATATATATTCTATTCAAATTATTCCATGAAATACTTCAACTTATTAATATTACTTCATGCATTTTCAAAACGGAAGCATCTTTATGACGAGGGATAATGAATGAACCCTGCCTTGTACTAGACCGACACGCTCTAGCTCACAAAAGCGACATGCCACATTACCCAGACACATTATTCTGACTCTGGGCTGGCCAATCTTTGCCCTTACTCCTAAATGTTGCGTGCTTAGCGGAGAGCAGCAAATACCAATTAACTGTACCTTTTCCATTGGTGTTTTATCAATGAAAGATAAATAATCAACGTTTCAATTATTTCTATTTGCCCTCGTTTTGGCATTATAGTATTTCAAATATAAGTGCATAAAATGAACCTATTAAAATAGGCTTAATTTTAACTTTTTCGAGGATAACATTTAAGGTCTAAAAAACATAACCCCTTAGGTTTAATTGTTTCATACCTTATGATTGTGAAAATTTTGTGACTTACGGGCAGTCCAATCGAAATACATTTTATTTTTTTTAAATCCGTAAATTCTCATGTTTGGTACATTGTGAACTGCACGGAAAACTAGTATAAGATTTATTTAAAAATTCTTCAACTGCTACACGAAATTTGAAAGTGACTTAAAAACGTAAACTGAGGATTGTTCCAGTACCGACGCCCCCACCCCCTACCACGTGAACAAAAATAACACAAATTACCGCTCCAGTTTCTAGTTTCAAAAAATTCTGGACCCCCTCCGGAGTACATGCACTCTAAATGAAAATGGAACCTTAAAGGTGACATTTTGATTTTAATATGTTTATTGTGTAGGGGTTAAAGAAAATAAAATATCTGTAGCCCAATTTCGAACAAAATTGTCTTGAATAGAATAATGATTTGCAGAGACTTTTGGAAAATGGAGGCCCACTTGCCAACATATGTTAGTATATAAGATCTGACTTTAAGGGAGGGGTACCAAAACATACTGGCCTGCATGCAAAACAAGTCCGAAATTCATAAGGGGGCCCGGTTCCCCTTTGGCCTTCCCCCTGGACCCGTCCCTGATTTGAATTTACGATTTTTAAAATACGAAAAAGACATCATATTTATCAATCAGTGTTCATTATACTATTAAACTGTTTTTAGATGAAGTATTCACGCAAAAGATGGTCGGGGCATGTCCGATATTTTTACTACAAAATCAATTTTTACACTTGTTTTAAGTAGGAAACTTCAGTGTATGACCTTGTATGGATTATCCAGATCAATGTTGTCAGTACTTTAGATATAAGTTATCAGTAAGTACTTTGATTTTGTTGTAAATGCGATGTCCCTATAAATATATAGTTCATTACCATATAAGGGCACGAAATTGTAAAACTTGAGTCAAATCTTAAAATAAATTGATCTGTGTCATCGAATGGTTAGATGTAAAAACTTGTGAACCACGAATTTGATTTAAATATTAAATGAAAATTTGTTTATCAACAATAATTGTGTCATCTGGATAGATTATAAAACATATATTGTATACAGTCCTGGATTTTTGTGGTATTTTATTATTATCTTTCATAAATATTTAGATGAATTGTGTAACTATTTTTCACGAATATAAACCACAACAGTTTATCTTAAAAAGACAGACCACCAAAATAATTAACGCATGTGTGTTATTAACTCTCAAATAATCCCTGAGCCCGTGTTGCTCACCTGCCTCCAACCAAATTTGTTACAAGGACGATAAAAAATCTACGGAAGCCCTGGAGTGCCACGCAAAAAAAAATAATTATAACTTGTGCGCTCGAGTTACTATCTTGTGCGCACAAGATAGGTAACTTGTGCGCACAAGATAGGTAACTTGTGCGCACAAGATAGTAACTTGTGCGCACGAGATAGTAACTGGTGCGCACAAGTTATAATAATTTTTTTTGCGTGGCACTCCAGGGCTTCCGTACAAATCAGATTAACAATTTTCCCTGCATACATTACAATAAATTGCACTTCTTCATGTCTTTGTAATCCAAAAAGTACACTGACCTTATAGTTTCATTGAACTGTGAGCATTTAGAGATCCTGAATTGTCACCTCCCCCTATTTACACGAAGTTGGGTTTTGACACTCACGTTTTCTAACAAGCAAATTGAATTATACTCTGTTTATATTTTTTATTTTCGACTTTAAATTAGAAAAAGGTATGGCCAAACTCATTCAAGCAAATTTATTAGAAATGGCAGATAAAGCTTGCCGGGTTATATTAAAGGATAGTTAAATAATAAAGTTTGATGAAATAAAACATTTGAAAGGATTCTATCTGGAATACAAAATCAGCATTTTTTTCACAAAATGTGGGTTTCAGATCTCATAAAACTAGCCATCGGACAAAAATCTTATATTGGACACTTTTGTAGCTTGATGTAAAATAATGAGACTTGCGTATTTTTTTACATTCTGGCTCATGGTTTTTGCATGCAAGTATAATACTTAAATTACAATTTGCATATAACAAGTTGAAGAAATTTCAATTTTTATTTGAAGGTCTTTCAATATGTATTTTCTACATTCCAGACAAGCATTGAATAACTCTTAGATCAATATCATAAATTTTGTAGCCACTTTCATGTAACCTTCAATGATATCTTATCAATTGGTTCTTAAATATGCTGCATTTAATATAATTCCTTTTAGGCCAGTCTAAAGGACTAGGGTCTTTTCAATTGGTTCTGACACATGCTGAATTTAATATAATTCCTTTTAGGCCAGTCTAAAGACCGAGAGTCGTTAAGGCCCATTTTGGGCCCAAGATTTGGCTAATAAATGAAAATTGGCTAATATCTAGTATTTTATATTTTTGTATTGAATAATGTCTATAAAAAGAAAATCCAACAGAATTTTTAGTTTAATTAGAACTACAATGGTCACATGACACATAGAAAATGCTCTTAATATGAAAATACTGTAAGAAATTAATTTGATGCAATATTTGATACTATTTTGTCGATTTTGATATAGATCGCATAAAAACATCACAACAAAACTTGCACAATTAAAGATCTATCAAGTACAAATGTTTGCTTTAATATCGTCGTGATGTTTTTGCGCGATCATATCTATTTTGAACAAAACACCTCCAAAAATTGAGTATTTTACCGATAATGTTAAATTCTTGTCAAAATGGTCAAATATACCCTTTCATTTTGTCGAAACAACGAAAAGTGAACAAGAAAAAGTAATGAATTATTAAAAGACGATTATTAAACAGCATTTTCAAAACAACTTATTATTGAGTCACAGTATTTAAAATTTGGGCCAAATATGGGGCTTAATGTACCTACTCCTTTATTTCTAGTTCTTTGGATATTTAGTGACAAAAAATATGTGCTAACGAGAGAAATTTTAAATTTTAATTTTTTTTTCTTGTAATGGCAAAATATTGTAGCGCAACCTCAAGAACTGATGCGAACACAACCTTAGAGTTTTTTCTTTCTTTTTTGTATCTTTTTAAGAGCGAGCGATCAAATTTTATTTTTTAAATATAGGAATAACGATGAAATTTTCAAAAAAAATTAAAATGGAGCTTGTAAGTTTTTTTTTTGAAATTTTGAACCTTTTTATGAGGAGCGAGCGAATCCAAAGAACTATTAATTAATTTGGAGTGGCCTTAGCGATAAATCTTATAATAAATTTACTTGTTGAACATCATCTGACATGATTTCAGCGGTCGAATTTTCCTTGACAATATTAATGTACGATTTGGCAACACGGTCTATCGACAGAAATTTGGCATACCAGTGGGCACAAACTGTGCTTCTCTCATTTATCTTTATATTGCTATGAATCGCAGTTTTGGTAGAAATTCAAAAGACCCTTCAAAACGACATTTAATGGACAAGTTTAATAATACTTTTAGTTATTTGGATTGGATGTTTATGCTTAAAATAAACCAGAGCTTTAAAAATTTGCCAACAAATTGATCTTAAGAACTTTTTACCTTAAATGAATGTAATATCAGTAATAACCGTACTCCCTATTTTGATTTGGATTTAAAAAATTATACAGGGTTGTTTATGCACCAATATTTATGATATAAGGGACTTTTCGTATAGTTAATTTTCTGTTTCTTGATAGGGACATTCCTTTGGCTCCTACGTATGTGGTTTACATGTCAAAACTTGTTCGCTTTGCCCGTGTTAGCACCAAAGTTTCTGACGTTCTTGCTTACTGTTAAAATTTTGGAGCAGCAAGATATCGCAAGCTTCTGAAGACTTACAAACCTGATTGTAAAAGCGTTTCAAAGATTTACAAAAAACGACAGCAATCGTAGAATTTTGATACGACAAGGGATATCACATCTTACATTCTATGGAAACATTACATATAAAGCAAATATATTGAAAAGTTATACATTTATCCTTTGTTCCTTATAGTTTTAGAAAAAAACTTCAACAGGTTTAAGATTTACTTTAAATTCTGGTGCATGCCTGGGTATATACATGTACAACTTTACAAAGATTTTTATAGTTTATTATATTTTATTTATTTTTATATAAATTATTAATATTTTACATTTTTTATCATATTAGGATATTTTTTGGTTAAGGTAAATGATGAAATAATGTATACTAGTCAAAAAAAGAAACGTTACATCGGTTTTTATATATATTTTTTTTAAAATCGCGTACAATAATTTTTTATATATATAAATATTTGATAGTTATGATATACTGCAATCAAATTTGGTCGTTTCAATATGTTTGAAAA
>JAULBM010000001.1:566815-579463 GCA_032357055.1 Geukensia granosissima
CCAGAGCATTTCTTATGTTTTGAAGGAACTATTGTGTCCAGGGGCCAATCCAGGTAAACTGTATAGTGAGACCAATACCATGTGAAGGGGAGATAATCTAAGAAATCTTGAAATTGTGATTTTCAAAATTACCTAGTAACCTACTTGTTAAAGATTCTCTAAATTGGTTAATTTAAATCTGTACATTTCTTCAAATATCATTAATTTAAAAAAAAAATTAATAAAAAGACAATAAAAATATGCATCCATTTTACAATTGAAAATTACAGTATTTAGTGGATTTCTGTCACAAAACATTCATTTTACCTTCGTAATAGCCATGCCATGTCCAGGTTTTTCCTCCCATGTTGGTTTACCATCAACTGGCATAGTAAGTGGGAATTTGAAAGACCATACAGCACCACGAGCAGTACCACCAAACAACATACGACCAGAATGTGACAGTGCAACAGTTGCTAAAGTTGTCTCCCCTACAGGAATATTTCTTACAACCTGAATACAAGTTAAATACATAAATATAAGAAACTGCAAGTTAATGATACTGTTGATAAAAAAAAATTAAGCTCTCAAAACTAAAGTCTGCTAGATTATTAAAATATATTGATAAAATGTATAATGATACTGAAATTATAATGGATAACAATTTAACTACTAGCTGACAAGAATTTTACTGTATGCCCATATTTTGCATTTATTATTAATTTTTGAATAATAAATGACCAGCCCATAAAAAAATAATTTCAACATTATCTTCAAAAATATATTTTTAACAGGAATATCAATCAATTATTCTGCACCTCAAAGTCGGCTAATTCTTTGATCCTTTTGTCAGTTCCAACGGTATAAATGGTTTTGTTGTCAGCTGTCACAGCAACTCCAGTATAGCTGCAGGCCTTCTCCACATTCTCACGGATTCTTTTTGATGTAAAGATGTTCCATTCATAAACTGCTCCCTCCATACCACAGGATACCAGTTTGGTGTCATCATTACTGAAGGTAATTGCCCTGACCTTGCCGTTGTGTCCTCTCAGTGTGGCAACATCTTCAAAAGTTGTTGTGGAGATGATCTGAATGACGTTGTTACTGACGGCAGCAAAAAGATGTCCTCCATTACTGAATGTGCACTAATAAACATAAAATAACCAGAGTTTATTTTTGTGAACAAGATTCTATTAAATTTATTTGATCCTGCAATGAGTGGGATTCCACCCTTGTTAAATGCCTCATGGCTTGTGGTGACTTCTAGATATAACAGTTTCAAACCCCATTCACAGAGATGGAGTACGGGCTCCTTGATATTTTCCCCATATCTTTCCTTTTGCATATTTATTACACATGTGTATTGGTGAAATGTATTTAAAGCATTCTGAGGTTGTGCCTTTTACCTTTTCAAAAAATTAATATATATTATTGTCCAAAAATATTTGAATTATTTATGAAATATTACAGTAAAAATAAAATTTCATGGATATACTAGTATTCCGAAGCTGATCAAATATTGCAATGTATCAATCTTCTCTACTTAATTTTTGAACAAGGAATAAATCCATGAAATTTTATTTTTATTGTTATATTTCATATATCAATTCAATTACATGGAAAGCTGTTTTATGACAATTTTCTATAAAATCAACTGGCAAAAATGGAAGTGTCTTTATCGGCAGGGGTAGATTTTTGAGACCAAGAACCTACCTCTCTACATCCTCTGATATTGAATTCTTTGAATGTTCTTATGTCATCTATCAATAAATTTTGTAATCTCAGTTTGTCATTAAAACCCACTAAGATGTACAGACCAGATGGATGAAGGGCAATACTGAACAATTCTTCAGGAAATTCTTTGTACAGTTCCAATGTACTGAAAAAAAAACAAATAATCTGATGTTAATTTGCAAGAATTAAACAAAAGACTGTGAAAAGGAAAATATTTTAATCACTGTGTATTTCCATCTTTAATGTATTTCATATACAAATGCTTTGTTCTGTAAATGTGGGAATTTTTGCATGGGTTTTATTTTTGCTTGTTTGGTGTTATGACTTTAGAATGAATATATCCCCAAGTGAGTATAAATTTATACTTGTATACATATAAATGTCTGATTTCATGAAACTTATACTCATGCAAGTTTTAGATTTGCATTTCATGAAAATAACATCATGCAAACATATCTATGTTAAGCAAAAATGGAAGGATACAATGTTAAGAGAAATCTAGAATTTTTACATGTAAATAATTAAGTAAAGTCTAAGAAGAAACCTACATAAAGCTTAATAAAACAAGACAGACTGTGAGCAAAACTCACAAAGAATACCCTGATCCATTGATTAGTTTTTTCAAAAAGGTGAACTTACAATGTATGTGGACAGATGGGGTGATTCCTATATAACCTAAACTTTGCTTGCAAGGGTATAATAATCTTCAAAAAAAAATTTATATTTCACATTGTAACAAATTGGAAGCAATAACTGAATCTTAACATACCATTTTTCATAATTCCAAATTCTGACAGATTTATCCAGAGAACATGTGGCTATTAATGGTTTACGAATACAAACATCAACTCCTAAGATGTGTCCACTGTGGAAGGACTGTGACAGGGTCTCAAACTGCACAACATCTCCTTCACTCTAAAATAGATAATATTGTTCTAAAGAAACTACAGAACTCAATTCATCTTTTACTTGAACTCAGTTTTTCAGTTATTTAAAATACATTTGTAATATTTAACAAGTCAAACCTCAGAAAAATTAAGTAATTAGAAAAGTGCTTCACATTTTAAACAAGTACATGCTTTTCAACTACCAGTACATTTTTAATATGTTTCCCATATTTGGGCAAAAAATGGACCATATATATTTACTACAATATGTATCAATCTATAAAGATCATTCAAGCTTAAAGAAACCTCAATTTAAGATCCTTAAAAACTTGTATCAGAATACTCTAAAAGTAGTAATATTTACTATGTATTAAATATCACTATATGTGTGGTCTTAATTTTTCCACGAAAATTTGTAAACACATTATGCCCAAATTTACCTAGACATTTCATAGAAATAAGCAGTACTCACTAAAAATACAATTAAAATAATAAGAATAAATGCATGAAATTTGCAATTGACGAATACTGATACCTTTTACTGTATGACATATGGAAACTTAACCAACCTTTCCAAGATCAGCACTAGGTAACTGTATATGGTATAGTTGACTTTGATCCGTACTGGCAACTAAAGTTTCTTCTGATGGACTCACAGCCAGACAGGTAATAATCTGTTGTTGTGCTTTGGTGGCATAGGAGCTGAAATTATCTTGAGGAATCTAAAAAATCAAAAAGAGATCTTGATACTGATAATATTAATATTATGAGAAAATGGATATGAGGTCAATGTACAAGAGAAACTAAATGACAGTGCAGCGTAATGATTGAAAATGTTTGTGAATGGCATTTTTATTTCAGTTCTTGAAAGTCAATGAAATAATTATAATAGGGAGACATTGTATGATCTTCTATTAGACAACCATCCAAAGTGTCAAAATTTCCAACAACCCAACATTTACAGGTTAATATAATCTTAAGGCCTTCAACAATTGACAAAGATCCACACTCTAAGGCAAGTGTAAACGATACTGAAAATAAATTCTGACGCAATTCAAATATTGGCCAATTAAGTTTATAAAACTTTATATAAAAGGAAGAACAGTATAACACAAAAACAATGACATCTACTGGATTACATGTACCAAAAAACCTTCAACAGTGAGCAGTTTTGAATTCGCATACGCAAATTTGTTATAAACTTTGATTATTGTAAAACACACCATCATTTTACTGATAAATTTCAAAACAAAATTCATTTAAGTCTTAAAAATATTTAAGTCTTGAAATTTAAAGATTATCTCATACAATTAACAGTGAACAAGTTTTAAGTCAAATACTGATATATAGTTTGGAAAACTGACAAACCTTAATTTGTTTGGACTTCTTAAACAAGTCCTTGTCATCTGTCTTTTCATATAAATGTACTGTTCCTGGTCCACATGCACAAGCAAATCCTTTAGAATATGCCACAATAGCTGTCACTTGTGGAATGGTAGCAATTCCTGAATCTTCTTCAGACTGTTTTCTACAAAAGAACAATAGTGTTTTCATTAAAGAAAGTGTTAACCAGAATACAAACATTTGAGATTACAAGAAATAATTAAGAATTAATTACCTGCTTATTATATTAAACATATGCATGTAATAACAATGATTTCAAATTGTGAATATTGAATCTGATATTAATATGTCAAATATTGAAACTTAATCTTATGTCAATGAGTTCTTGAAAGGTGTGGTTTATTGGTTTGGTCAATTTTTCCACTGGTTTTCACACTAAAATACCTACAAAACATTAATTTTGGAATATTCTATTTTTCATCCTGCATAAATAAAGATGAAAAAATGTGTCGGCTGACAAAGATAAAAGGATGTACAAATTACTGACATTCGAATATAAATACTCTGTGATGAAACATGTACTGTAATCAATTATTGAAATCAAGTTCTGTCAAAAATATTTTAAGAACTTGTAAAATTATCTTTTAGATAAAAGCTACTTGTAACAGTTTATATAAAAATTAACACTGAAAGAAAAAAAATGAAAAAAAAACACTTACTTTTCTTGGAGGGAGGCTCCAATATTAAACTCATTCTTGATTTCTCCATTTTCAAACAAGAGCAGTTTTCCTGTGTCAGTTCCTACAACAACTCTCTCTTCAGACACCCATGCATGACAAAGGAAATTTTGTGGCTCCATCTTTTGGAAATTAAATGCTTTAAGATTTCCCTCACTGTAACGGAAGTTTCTGAAGATTCCATTGCCAACTACACAAAGCTGTGTATTGTCTTGTGGGTTAAAGCTGGCCTGAAGTAAGAATTGTATAATTGATTATTTATATACATGTATGTATAAAATCTTGCACTGCTTTTGAATAATTTTTTTTTCATAGTAAAGCTGTAAAAATGAAACATTGATTGATTGAAGTCAACTTATAAGAAAATTTTTGGGTAAGGTTTTTTTATTTTCTTTATTCTGCTATGAACAAGTGTATTCATATGAAAATGACAAGCTTTTAACAGGGAATATGATTACACAATTAAGTTTTTCGGCCTCCATATACTTTAGGGTACAAGGCATATATGGCACCTTCTGTTTTTATCCTAACCCCTAACCCAGCCTTAACCCAACCCTAAGCCATTCCTAAACCTTATACACAACACTAACCAAAATTAACCTGTAATCTAACCCTAACCATACAAAATATCCCAACCCTTAAGAACCATATTTCCTAAAGTAAATCTAGGCCATTTTATCTTTATTCAATTTCAGTAATAATTCTTTAGAATAAAATTAACAAATGTTCATGTACTTGATCAACAAAGTTTAATGACTGATTAATTTCATAATTTAAAAATGATTTAAAAGTATTTGACTAAAATCTTTTATTGGATTATGATAAGAAAGGGGAATTCCCAATTTTGTCCAATATAGACATATTGTATATGTGCATGATATACAAGTTAAGCAAAAAGAAATTCAGATCGAATTTCATATACATCACACTTTATAGATTGGATTAATAAGATTTACATCAATTCAGTAGTAAATATGTAAGAAAATACACAAATTATTTTTAATATCTGACCTGTTACACAAAGATCAATGCATGTTAAAACATACCTGGTAGACTGGATTATTTGTCTGCGGATTGGTTGTTTTGGTAGATGCCAAAACCTTAGACTTTTCCCATGTATAGTACAGTAATGTGTAGTCTGGCTTTCCTGTCAAAGCAATCAAATACTTAGAATCAGGGGAAAATGCTAGACTGACATATTCTGTAGCTTTTATATCTGGTGGCTGAACTAGGGATCTTTTCTTCCTGTTATTGTGTAAATCATAAATGTTTATAACAAGTTTTTCTCCTTTTTCTGCAATGGCAACATATCTTCTGTTTGGACCTATAGCTAACGCTGTCATTCCTTCACTTTTCTCTGTTGGTAGAATAAACTTTTGTGTTTTCTGGTCAATGTTGTACATGACACAGTTGGCCCCAGATGGGTACACAATGGTTTGTTCATCATGGTAACAAACATTTCCAGCAACACCTGGCTTCAAACCAAAGATGTGCTTGGCATCAAAATTGGCTGCTGCCATCCTGACAGCTTATTCAACAGAATTCCTGAATAAGAAAAAAAAATTATCATACCTGATATTAACATTAAATCAAAACTACACTTAATGAAAATAAAAATGATTGCTTAAATAATAAACCCCAAAAGATTGTATGTGAATCCATAACAAACGTCTCTCTCTGTAGATAGCAAAATAGAAATAAATAGAAAATAATAGAAATTCTGTGAATTTACTTTTCAAAGAAACCATTTGTTTATGGACTGCAAAAAAAAAATCACTGTTTCGATGGCTCTGGTTTCACATTGAGCATAGTAAAATGTAATGGGAAATATGTTTTTCATAGTGAACTTTATGTTTTTTTTACTAAACTACAGAATCTACAAAAAACGGTATCCCTTTAACAGTTGTACATGTTGTATTTTCAATGTCATTACAGTAATAAGCAAGTAGATCAAGGTCTTTATCATAATTGTTCTAAAGTATGAGTGAAGTAATTACTGCCAGGTGGAGGAAGCCGGAGTACCCGGAGAGAACCAGAGACCTTGGGCAGGTAACTGAAAAACCTTATCATGTGCGATGCAAGTTAAACGCAACCCGTTTTTGTATGGTACAAACCCAGGCACGAACTCACACTGTACAGGTGATAGGATACAGTGATCTGTACAGGTAAGTTTAATTCAACTACCTAGACCACTCGGCCACCCAGGCCCCCATTTTAATTAAGAGTGACAGTCTGAATGATTTAGACTGAATTCAAGTACAAATAAGCTGGTTGAGAGTTAAGCAGGACTTTTGTAATGCTATTTAATACACACACACACACATTCAATGAAAGGACAGCACTTTGAATGTAGATGAATTTAACATTAATTTGAAAAAATAATGGTAATAGGAATTAGTTGCTTTCTTTTGGCATTTATTCCCATTTTTTTTTTTTTGAGATGTAAATGTATCATAATCAACATCGAGACAGTCAGTCTTGTTCCACAAGATGATTAAGAATGAAAAAGATGTGGTCAGAATGAAAACAACACTACCATAACACCCCTTTTCTTCTTCTGTTTAGTTTTGCTGTTGCAATAAAAGTTTTTTGTTCTGTGATGTCATGCAAAACAGTCAATTCTCAAATATGAGCCAACTGATAGAATTTCCTGAAAAATCTGACTTCACAAAATAGACACAAAACAAGTCATTAGTGAATGTCACTCATTTGCTGTAAATCATTTACTTGCTTTTTTACATTTTTAATATTCACATATTATAGTGGTCTTGAACCATGTAACAATAAATATCATTAAATTATATACTGGCAATATACACTGCTATTTGGGCATTGATATGAGGGTGCTTATTGGCAAAAATTACATTTGAAATCTGTTAATTTTGTAAGTAAAATGCAATCACACGAATTGTGTGCCAATATGTGTAAATATCGTTTTAGAATGAGTGCATACGTTAAAAATCTTCTACAAAATTAGTTTGTTACCTTGTCGTTCCTACTTTCTACTGGTTGTATATGGCAGTTGCTGTTGGAAACGGAAACATTAGCTACTTCCGGTTTTGTTCCTGGACTCACAATCGGGAAAAAGCTTGTTACTAATATGTTAAAATTATTTTAGAATCAACCACACTTGTGACGCCGATTTCAAAATGGCGACTGAAAAATATTTACTTTTTGGGAAGATTTCATTTTCTAGTATTTAAAATTTCAAAGTACTTCAAGCATACACGACAACAGCAGTTGAAAAGCAGAAAATTCAGACGAATAAACATCATAGAATGACATCGTGCAGGCTGCTGTCACCAATTTTAAAACTTAAAACTTCAGTGGTTTTTAAAGTCCACAAAAATCAAAACGTTTTAAACTTTATGACTTGTTCCAACAGATTATTTTTTATAAGGCATAATTCAAGTTACTGTGATACAAATGACAAAGATCTGGAAAAAGAGGTGTTCACCAGCATGCTGGTACATGAAGATTTTTTGACAGAAAATGAAGAAATGAGTCTATTCAATGAAATTGAGCCTTATATGAAAAGACTTCGATATGAATTTGATCACTGGGACGATGCAAGTAATAATAATGTTTTAATTGATGTGACATGGACATTCATAGAGCTTACATGTATATCCTCTGTATTTGTGGTCATTCTATTAAAGACAAAATAATTGGTTACGCCCATCAGTGACTCTCACCTGGTGTCACAATGGTAACTGGATATTTCAGCCCATTGCAAAATCGGCCTTCACAAAACTATCCCATAACAAAAATGGTCCAGAAAATAATTATATTGGATTGAAAGAATATTGTTAATATATTTACAATTCAAATATATTTGATATATTTTTGTATATCAAATATATGTTTCTTTAATTGTAATATCACTCATACATTTAATTATTTATTGCATGAAAAGTTTATTTAAGTATTATTTATCAAGTATTTGCTTTTCTGAATTAACCTTTATTTAAACATTTTCTAACAACAGTAGCAATAGATTAATTATTTTTCAAAGTGCCCCAATTTTATGACCATTTAACAATGTCTAAATAATTATGTCAATTGGATTATGACAATATATTCTTCAATTTACACATTGCTAATTAGATTACACTATTATTTAGTTAAAATTAATTAATAAATTGCCATTGAAATTGAAAATAAAATTTACAGGTGAAAATTTGTGACACAGGTCTGTTTAATTGGTGTAAAACAATAATTAAAAGAGGAAATTAGTGACACACTCTTTCATAAATCATAAGCTGTGGTACAAAAAATGTATAAAATTAGAATTACAACATTTAACAAACAGCAACAAACAAATAATGAGTAAGTACAACTTATAATTTGTACTGTAGATAGATAGATAATAGATTGTTCAATTTAGTCTGTTGATTTTTAACTGCCTTTTTTCCATGTAAGGCAGTTTGCACCAATTTCCTTTTGATGTTTCAATTTTAAGTTCATTATATGCAGTTTATTCTCAAATTCTGATTTAGTTTTACCTACATGTATTTTCCCCTCAGCTTGCAGTCCTGGTGAATAATGGTGTGAAGAAGCTTTAAAAAGGTTTGAATTTACTTATTTCCACTTTAAAACAGTATCCTTTGGTATAAAAGAAGATAGGTCAATGAAAATATATTTTAATAACAATAGGTTTCAAATGAAACAAAATTCTATAGGTAGGTTGATTTTTCTATGGACTGATTTTGTAATGGACCAATTTTGTTATGGGTCAAAATATCATGTATTAGTTGCCCCTGCACTATAATAGTGTGGTTTTGTGATACTTGGTTGAGAAAATCCACAAACGTGTCAAAAGATTTTCGCTAAAAATTTGATGTAACAAAGCAAATAAACCTGATACTAGTGCAGTGGCAATGCCAAAATCAGAGTCGTTGGGGGTGTAATCTATTATGCCATCAATGTCATGACTTATATACCTTCCTTTTCTACATCTCAAGAAATGGAAGGGAGCTCACTGTCATAGAGTTGTCAGTGTGGATTCTCTTCAAGCATTTTCACACTAAATTCTGATGCAACGAAACATATTCTTTCTGACACGAGGTTAAGTGGCAAATTTCATTCAGAAAAGAGATGGGATTACTTCTATTGTCAGTTATAGCTGACTTATATTTAACAAGCACCTGTTATACCCACAAACTTGCTTTATTTTTTATACAACTGCAAACATTTTCTGGTCGTATTGTGTTATGGACCTGGTGTGGTCTGCATCCACAAGCAGTTATAATGTACAGTACAGAAAGGGCATCACAGTGAAAATCCAGTGTGATAATGGTACCACTCTCTTGGTGGTACACTGTAATTTTTTTCTGTTTGGCATATTTTCTACTAAAATGTGCTTATAGAATGATGGCAGTGACTGAACCAAATACAAAAGAAAGTAGGATGATATGTGTAAAGGAAAAAAACCGCAGCAATACCACCAAGAGAGTGGTACCACTATTACACTGAGGCCTAAAATAAAATATTGTTTGTTTGCTGTTTACCGACCGACCCTGAAAAATTGACCCGACTGTCAAAATTTTATTGTGCCTATTTTTAAAATATTTTTTTTATTCCATCTGGATATTCCGTTACTGCCTGTATCGTTTTGCGATTAGATCGAAGTAGGAAGTTCTCAGACTTTTGAAAAAATAAAATATTTTTCCTACCTACCGACCCTACACTCTGAGACTACAGTCGGAAACAGCAAACAAACATATTTTTAAGGTAGGCCTGAAGTATCATGGTTACACCTTTTCTGTACTGTATCTGTTCAATTACTTATGTTCTATTATTTCGATCCATGTGAAATTTCAACACAATGCAACTCCATTTTGAAAGATCTACATATATGTATAAAACCACCTGTTTTTTAAAAAGGGACCAAATAACTATATTTATTTTCAAATGTATATTTGAAAGTACCAGTTATAGGAATTGTGCATATAGTACTATGGGTTGTTATGTGGGCATGCAAAGATGTTTACCACATGTATTCTATTTGTTTTCAAAAACTCAGGAATTGAAGCATAGACTTCATAAGTGCACAACAATGTACATGTAACAAAGATTAATGTTCACAGTACTCTCAGTAGTGCCAAATCTTTGACAGTTGTCTATTATTTGTCTTTTATTGGTGTATTTTTATTTGTATTTGAAGGTTGTTTTTCAAATGAGTCTTTTGGAAACTGCAACAAAAGTTGCTTAAAGCATTAATTGATTTTATAAGAAAGGGTGTCTCACCTGTGACTTTGAACAAACAATGTATTGTAAAAGTCATTTTTGTTATTTCATTAATGCATATTAGACCAATTTTTTCTTGGTAAATATTTGCGAAAATTAGCAAGATTCCAGTTTTCCCTAAGGTCATACATGTAGCTATATATATTACCTCATGGGAGACAATCTTAAAAAAACATAAATTACTAATGAATCCTATGTTATGAAAAGCTGGAATACTGTTAAAAAATGTTGACACACAAGCTTTTATTTATAAATTTTATCAGCAAGTGACACATGGCTGATTACAAAATGCTATATGTGAACATTGAAGGAAAACTACTGAAAAGCAATATTTTGGTTCAAAAGCCAACGAGAGGCCAATAATGTGGGAAATGTCATGAAATCTGCATTGTTGAAAAGTGTTAGAAAGGAGTTTAAAAATGAAAGACTCTTGGCAATTTAAAGATGAAAAATGGAAGATATTGAATTAAAAAATAAAAGAGACCAAGAACTAAAGTGACCCAAAGTTAAAAATCTAGTGGTATCTACAATGTACAAGGCTGTCAACTAAACAGATACAAGCACTCAATTGCCCCTGTTATATGACAAGTGTATCTATTAAATGGCAGGCCAAATGCTTAAAACATAAATTGACTGATTTATATGCAGTATATTTATTTCAAGTCAATGTATCAAAAATGATGTGATAATATTGTCAATGAGAGAATTATTCAAAGTTAATAAATGTAATTAATTAAAAATGTGTAAAATCATAGAGGACGAGAACCATTTTCTCCCATTGTACTAAAAATAAAACTGGAGGTCAAATTATTTACAGAAACCAATAATTGAAATCATTTATATTAAATTCATTATCAGATACTAAAAAGTAAGTTTTATTCTATGGTCATTTATAACAACAAAGTGGGTAGAAAATGTAAGCTACCTGTTATACAGTCAATTGAACTGAGGACCAGGGCCTCATAAACTAGTTGCAAATTCCAAGCACAATATGTAATGACATTCAGATGTAACAACAGTCAACCAATTTTACAATTAAAAATTAGTTAAACAACAACATCCTCTTGACTAAAGGCTCCTTGCTTGGTACAGGCACATAGAGTATGTGATTGGGTTAAACATGTTGTGAGCACTGCCCCCCCCCCAAACACGTGTGTGGTGTGACATTTTTTGGGGTGATAAAATTTATCATATACATCAATGCTGTTGCTTATTTTATTTTTGAGGTACTACTAAAATAAAGATTTTAAAAAAGTTACTTATGAAAAACCAACACCCTCAATGTATCACTGAGCAAAAGTGGGGGATGCTGAATGTGGTATACATTTACATGAAATTAGATACAAAGTCATGTACCTCTATGTGGGTTATAAAACTTTATTATTTATTTAAATGAAAGTTAATAATTTAATAAAAGTTTGATTTTTCTTTAGGCGATCCACGGTTACCGTGAGACAGAGAGAAGAAATTGGAATGAAAACAATAATAAAATTCTAGATAGAGTGAAGGCTATAGCATTTCCACCAGGTGTTCCGCAGCTAGCTTATGTACATATTTTAGATCTTAAAAAGGAGGGATATATAAAACCACATATAGATGCGGTTAAGGTAAATATATATTTTGCATGTAAACTGAGTTTTTTTAGCTCACCTTGCCAAAGGCAATGTGAGCTTTTGCCATGGTGTGTCGTCCGTCGTCCGTTAACTTTTCACATTTGA
>JAULBM010000001.1:579563-589997 GCA_032357055.1 Geukensia granosissima
TTATTAAGGATATATTTTTGTCATCAAATGTCTAAATATCACGCAATAGATATTTAAATATTCCGTGAAAATAATAATAAGTGTGCATAACCCTTTGTGTTTGATTTGTTCACAGTTTTGTAGGGATCATCCATCTTCGAATCCGTAAACAATTCAGAAAGGTTCCGTTACGTGCCGGAAGGATCCGTTATGGTTATGCACCGTGTTTTTGTAGATTTCGAAAAAGAAAAGGCATAAGACGCTAAAAAATTAAACTCTTCGGCAATACCGATCCCTCCCATTTTCCGACGTCAGTCAAAATTCATTTCCCTGTTGTGTCACAACCGCCTTAACCCCAGTAATATTGATCTGTTCTCGTCCTGAATATGCATGAAATATTCATCTAATTAACCTTATAAGTAGTTGGTAATACCGATTCATGGAAAGCAAAAGCCAACTCAATCACCTTTCTTCCAATTTTAATATGTTGACACAGCATTAATAAAAACACCCTACAATCAATCTAAAAAACATTGATATCAACGAAGAATTGTTAAACCAGTCCTTCTCAGCAAACAATGTAAATATTCAACAAAAGAATAATCTTTTTTAAACAGCTATTAAAAAGATGATCTTGTACGTCAAAATAATGTATTAAAGAATGACAATGTCATCTATCTGGGATTATCCAATTCTACATAAACGATAAAAAGATTAATACATAAAATGCACGACTTTTTATGATCCAAAGTTTTTGAATTCAGCTCCACATAAAAGGCCAGTTTACTTTGCTGAAAGTTAAATCCCCCTTAACTTGCTCTTTGCTCTTTCTTTTGGTTGCACAAATTATCTGCCAGATTCTCATCTAGAAGGACATCGGATAATTGATAATGCTTGATGTAACCTACAAGAAAGCTACCTGTGTATAGAAATAAGCCGTTTGGTTTCTCTGCATACCAGTCAAACCCTGATAAACAAGCATCCTTTGGTTGGGCGCGATGTAAAAATAGTCGACCGCCCCGAGTGGAGACATTAGGTGAGACGCCTAAACTGATTAAGATTTCAATTTATTGTAAAATGCACAATAAATTATGACCCAGTATTTGTATGATTGCTAACCACCATTGGTGTCAGATGTTAGCAATTATACTTAATATAAATAATAGTAATAGTGGAAAAACGTTAGCCCTAGATGCGGATTGCAAAAAACTAAAAAATCGTCAAGCCTATCCACTATAAAATACTGGAATATCGTAGATATTTGGACATTGCACTTTTGATCTCTTGTATGGGTATTTTACACTAGACTTAGATAGAAATGACCGGAAGCCACCAAGATTTCGCTTTTCAAAAATAGAATTAAACAGAAAATCACCAGAGTAATATCACGAAAGATGCAGAAAATTAAATACAATTCATTCGAAGTTAAGGTATCAATGTAGCTCAATGAATGCAGATCAACATTGTATCGAGGTTTCTGTGCATAAAGGGGCTTTGTTTATACAGAAAAGACAGGCAGATAGCACTGCACTTTTATGCACTGAAACCCATATCTATACTGACAAAAATTTGCAGGTACAAAATTCATTCCTAACACAGTTAGGTTAATTTTCAGACGTTTATTTGATTTTCATGTTAACCTTGTATCATCTGATGCTTTAGAGATCCGGTGGGTGGAGGTATATTGTAGAGTTGTCACAAATTTAAGACGTTTATATATGTCAGGTCAGATGTCATTCGAATAACATACATCAAATAGGCCGGGGAGCAAATTCGTTGCAATATGAAATCAGTAGAGAGTTGCAACAGTAAAACTTCAGTCATCGCCTACATACGATGAATTCGAGGAATGCTTTCGGCGTCTTTGGTATTTATTTTTCAAGGTCATCGTTCACAGATTACAGTGCAAAAATTTCTGCCCTGCATTTTTAGCATTCGGCTATTTATTACAATAATACTGTCAGGACTTAAAAAAAAAGATTTGTAAATCGTGTTTATGTCCTGCTTGTTTTCCATATCAGATTTGTTTAAAAATCAAAAAAAACAAAACGACCGTATATTAAGTAGGTACAATCAGTCCATGATAACATTAAAAATCCTGTGGCACATGCTATAAACAGAGTTGGCATTACTTTATTCTTTTGCATTTCTTTTCAACATTTATTAAGAATACATTGAAGTTTTCTTCTCTTGTGATTGTTATGGCCAAGATATTTTTTACTTAGAATGCACTATGAAGAAGGGACATAACTTGTTTCGGATCAATTTTTGTGTATTAATTGGATAGCCTTTAAAATTCCCAGCTAAATTCTTATTTAAACAAGTACCAGGGCATTTTGTTAAAATTCTATTCTCTTTAGACCTATATCTATTTGCCTTTTAAAGCTATTTTTCTTTTACAAATAAGCATTACAAAATAAAATGTGGGAGAAAATTCATACATATAAACATAGAGAGCACTGCAAATTGATTGATTGATTGATTGATGCTTAACGCCACGTCGGCAATATCTCAGCCATATCGTGGCGGGAACATAAAACTGCCCTAATTTGAAAGTCTGTTTATATTTGAAACTAATGTTTGCTATTATTTCAACCCTTAAGTATGCATATAAAAAATAGAATTTGAATTTAAAACTATGATGTGCCAACCCTTCAATTTAAGGTGAAACTGTACTTTTAATTAAATTGGCATTGCTTTCAGTGAAATCCTTGTGGTCATTTGTTGTTGATCTTTATATTAATATTTTCAGAGAGACATATAAATATGTCTCGGATTATAATTGCACAGCATGACAATATATGGTCACAACATTTGCTGTATGTTGTTTATTTGTTCAAAAACATAAAAAAATATAATATAATATATAAAAAATAATGAAAAATTGACATTTCATCAAATCAAAATTGCTTTTAAAGATTTGAAGATTACATTAGAAAGTTTGTTATACATAAATACGAAATATATCTGTATCTGTAAATTTGATGTGTAAAGCTCCGTTCTGGAATAATAAACTTCATTTAAACGGAGAGACGTTGCTAAAATTTAAAGTTTAACCATATGCATCGACAAAACCATTTCGGTACAATATTCAATTCCAGTCTTCATTGTTATAAAAGCAGAACAGCAAAAGATGTGTGTTTTCTCGTGATTTTAGCAATATGTTAATGAAAAGTTTTAAAAACTGCTCTTTATTTAAACAGATATCGTGCCTGTTTGACCAATTGCAAGATTTCTTGGTACAAATACGACCGTATTTTTTTTTCAAACAATCGAGCACATGTATAATTTTTTATATAATATTCATTTGCTGAAATAATAAAAGTGCAGCTTAAGAGATAGCATTGACTGTGGTCTTAATTGTTATTGACACTGTTTTTAATTCCGTAGGATGCAGATAATGATAATAATATCAATTATATTATGGAAATATTCAAAAGAGTACGGCTTATAAAATTAATATAATATGTGCATTAACACAACTCGCCGTGCCGTATGAACTTATCCGTTCTTTTTATTGCATTTCTCAGAACAATTTGTTGAAAGCTAATGAAACCTATTTATCCGCCATGTTTTCAATATTTCTCGGTAAATGATTCGATAAATTTGACTTTGTTATTCCTGATTTCGTTTGGTTGTTATTGCATATAGCCAGAAAATTATTACACATAACAAAGTACTCTTAAAACCTAGGTTTTATTACATTAATTTTCAATATCTTTTCAGCGTTGTCGTTCAAGTTTTCCGTCATTATAAACCATGCCTGAAGGGGCAACAAAGTTGGATATAATTAAAAGGAGTTCTCGTATGAAATTCAATTATTTTCAAAAGATGTTAAGGTATTAAAATGGTTCCCAAATTCATCTCTGCTTCTGACATTTGCGTTAAAAAATAAATTGAACTAAAAATGTCTAGATATATGTTGATGATGTTTCTTTACTTTAATTTGTTAAGAAGGAGTTGATTTTGTGGATGCTTTTAATTAGAAATTCTAAAACTTTAAAATTAGATAAGGATGGATCTTGACTTATAAAAATTTGATATTTTTTAGATTTATTTACGTTTTGGGGTACTCTTAAATGTGTTTGGAGATTTATTGTTATCATTTATATGGCTTTTCCATCTTTTGTTCTCTATCAGCACTGAAAAAATCAAAAACCAAGTTTAAATTTATATTTTTATTTCAAAATTTTGTTTTTTTTTAATTTGATACCCAAATATCCTATCATACTGACATTTCCGTCAAGTATATCTGATAGAACACACTTCAGATTATGGTAACTCAGTTATTTAAGACAAATGCATTTAGCATTCATTCTTTATTAACAAGAACATAATACACATTCACCAAACGTCGATTTTATGCTCTAGTGACGTTATATCGCGTTAAGCGCCAAAGATGGCAATATCTTCGTAATTGCCAACGCACTTAAGATTCTAGCTCACATACTCAAGAAACCACAATACGAAGAATGATATGATCAAATACCTCTTCACTCAGCAGAGACTGTCTATTGCGCCTGCGGACTTTTCTGTACCAATGCCCAATTTCATGCGTTTTACATCATATTTTATCTTTAATACTTTTCAGAAGTGTCTCCAGCCAAACAGAATAATTTCTTTTTAGTTGAAGGACTTTCAATGCAAGTGAGAAAAGTACAAATAAGACAAGGCTTGTAGAAAAAAAATAATATCCGCTTTCGGCAGTTAATAAGTTTTGAAAAGGAATTTCGAAACAGAACTTTGACAGCCATTGAATGTAATCAAACAATTCCAATATTGAATAATGAGTCTAAATATCTGCGATTTATTATGAAGGAAGGAACACAGACATTAACAGCAAAAGCTTTTTTTGAAGTTTTGAAAAAGATTTACTCGAACCCCAGAGGCTTGAGTATAAAACAAAACTTATACCGGACATACCGATGTTACGACATTCTGCCTCCAGGTTTAGCGCTGTAGAATCGTAATTCAAAGGTGAGAAGACATCGCGCGGCTTTGATCAGTGAAATTGTTAGATTATCTGTAATTATTATCCAGATTTATAAACTGATATAAAATATTATTAAGTCAATTAATTTTGTTTTAAAAATGTCACACCCTTTGTTTTTAGACAGTTCTGTGTTATTTATAAGGTAATGATTATCATTATTGGATTTTATGAGTTTTTAGTGTAATAATAGAAGTAAAAAGGTTTTAAACTGGACTACAAGAAAGTGTTTCTGACTGATCTTTTGTGTATTTTGTCTTTTTTTTCAAAAGTTTGACTATTCATGTGTACGTATAATGGCAAAATTAGTCATTAGACTAGAACCATGGTCTTAAAATACTAATTCATAGTACTTGATATGACTTTTTAAAAATCAAAGAATAATGTTTCTGTGCAGTGCTTTAGACAAGTCCGAAATTTACTATAAAATAATATCAGAGGTTGATAAACATTAAAACACTGAAAGAAGATGAATTCATTCCAATAAATTGTATATTGGGAATGTGCCTTTGCATTATTCCATAACACTTTTTGTTAATATATAATATTTATGCATCAGAATATCAGCATGCACTTGTTTAAAATAAATGGTAAAAAAAATACATACATAAAATCAAATGATCAAGATTACAAAACTGATTGAGAGGAAAATTCACGGTTAAGTTTTTCAACTGAATGGAAAACATCACACAAAATTGTTATTACAGTTTTCCTTTGTCAGTTCATTTTTAATATTTCTTGCGCCATTTAACACTTTGTATCTTTTTAAAAAAACCTTTGAATATCAACACGTTTTACGACATAATATTTTCTACCCTGAAGTAAAACTGTATGAAAACTGGTATTTAGATGAAAACAAAATATACTTTAAAACTACAGTATCATTAACAAACTCCTTAGGGGCCACTTCAATCTCGTCCTTACTTTCAGCTTTTAAGCACATTTATAAACATAAAACATACAATTTTCATAACCATACTTCTTAATATCTATAAAAGCCATTAAAGGTGAACCGTCTATTATCTTGATTCAAAATAAATTAATAAAATGAAAATATTTGGATATGATGAAGTTTCCGTATTGTCAGCGTCAACGAGTATTTAGTCACTTTGTATGTCAAATGTTGATTACAAATGATAAAATCTATTAAAATATTCCCTTCAGCAAGAAGGCATATGGTGGTGAACTAATGTTTATCGTCTATATTGTAATTAAATGTACTGAATTGAAATTTTGTCGTCGATAGTTCAAAATCTCGAATATATTGTTTTTGTTTGTTTGTTTTTCGTATGAAAATAAACAGACTAGTATTCACAGCAAAAACACAGGAACAAAATCCTTGCACGGAGTTGCAGTCATTGTTAGGTGATGCATTTCAGCATTTCCGGATGATTTTTATTATTATTTACTGCTGAAGTTAGAAACAACTGACCTACTGGTTAAAAAGCGACAATGACATTTCCATACTTTTTATCTAATGACAATAAAAAAAGAACATTTAAGAAATATGGTTTTCGACAAACAAAGAATGTACAAAAATTTCTGCAGCTAGTTTGATTATGTCAATTTGTATATTTCAATGTGTTTCATTTTTCTTGATTCGTATTCAAGTAGTTTACGTCAATCGAGTTTAGTTTACATTATCCCTCATAAATGTCAATGCTTATCTGCATATTGAAATCATGATATTTTGATTTTTGTCAGTGCTATTGACTAAAATACTTCTTCTTGTCATATTTTTCTTGTAATTTTTACGTTCCTTGTCGTCACTTAGCTATTATAACCGTTCAAAAGAGAAGATTTTATTGTTAATAGAATAATAAGTCGATTTATTCTATTATGGGGGTCCCTGAAAACGTCAACAGGAATTACCCATTTTAAATGATCCAATAAATTATGACTTGTCCGCGCTATGACATTACAATATGTTTTAAGTACAAAAATAGCGACTTCACTATGAATTTTGTGCACAGTGTATATATAATAACAATCAGAATTTTATTCATATTTATTAGAATCAAATATTTCATGGCAGTAATAAGTTTGTTTCTATTTAACATGAGCTGTCATTCTTTTCAGAAATTTTATCCCTTTAAATCTCGGGATAAAATTAATGTGAAAACAACTCCAGCCCATGTTAAAATCATCAACAAACTTATGGCTGCCATGAATTATTCCTTAATTCACACCTTTTATGGAAATGTTGTAAATAAAGCTCGAAAATATAAACATTGCCCATTAGGCTTTCAAAATTTATTATTGGTTTCCACTTTGCCTTGTGTTGAGGATATTTGTCCATTGTTGAAGGTCTTATGGGCAATCTGTAGATGTTTTGTTCGGCTGTCTCATACACAATCATGCCACTTCTCCTTTTTATATCTATATATAAAAGTCTGTAAAACTGCCGAATTAATAAGTTATAAAATCAATTGTTACTGCGTATAAAGTTAGGATATATACCTATAAATATATTATGTAAATAATTAACTTAGAATTAGTCATCAATGTTATATCTATAGAACATAAATAATTTAGGAGTTGGAGAACCTTCGGCTATCAACAAAATATTTAAGTCAGACAATGTGACCTTTCGTTTAAGACAGTGCGATCGAACAATATGTATCCATGTAATGTTCTTTTGATTATCATAATATGGAAGAGTTTATTACGGCCTATTGTAATGAATAAGCAAGCAACACTTTTAAGGAATCTGCTGAAAAGAGCTTGTTTCTTCGTCCGACTAAAAGTAGTCAAGGAACTGCACTTTTATGATGACTAATTTTTCATTTACTCTGAAACATTGAACAGTCAAGAACATAACCAAAAAGGGAAAGTTTCCTAAATTTGCATATACTTATAAAATTAAAAATTTAGAAAGTTCCAATTTTAATTTTAAGACAAATTCTAACCATCAGTTAAATTTATTTAACAATTTTTCATAAGAATTTAACATATTTTGCAAAAATGTTGAATTCTTTTGTTTAAGGCATGAAAACTTCATTTGCTGCTGAAAAAAAATCATCTTTAAATTCCATGCTCAGATTTTTTCCAAGACAATTTTTAAAGGTTTTATGGCTATTTGACCTTTCATGACCTCTTTCCATATATGGTAGTAATCCTGATTGTTGAAATTGATGAAAGAATCCTGCTTTAATCATAACAAACCAAAGGCTGATTAAAAATTAATTTGACGTTCTTTATTTTTTAAGAAAAACTTATGTCTCATGCCATCACTTTAGAAAGAATGTTGCATTACATGCAGTTTTAAACATTTGAACAAATAAAATATTTATTCCAGTTAGACTATGAAAAATGTTGGTATTTTTCCAACTGAAGTCCATTTCAGTTCCTTTAAATATTAAGTCAAGTCGTCTTGCCAATTTCTCCAGTCTTGGTCACAACAAAGATAAGGATGTTACATCCCCGATTGAACTGTCCTTTTTGAAAAAGATTTATTTGATTTTCAGAAAATTCAGTTTATAATATTTTTCATTGTCACTCACTGGGAAGTATTTCTTCTCGTTTAATAATACTGACTTCCTTAAAAATGTTTCAACCCGCAACTTGATTTTTTCTACGCTAGGTTTAAACCAAAGCCCAAAAATGGCCTGGCAGAAAAAAACAATGAAAGTTCTAGTAACAGGCGTATAATGGTTCAAAATGTACAATCAACTTATTTATTTATGCGATAATTTGCATATATACTCGTCTGCTTCATTTTTCTATTTTTTAAGGAATTGGAATAAATTTTAATACAGATTGTACATCCCTTGGACCTCAAAGACTACCATTAACACTAAGCAAAGAATTGATGAGATTTATTTTATTAAAAAAAAAAACATTTCGACTAATACCACATTTTCGTACTGTTTAAAAAAGAGTGACTTTTAAGCAGCAGAAAAAGAGACGTAAATATTAGTTTTCGATCTAAGATATATATTTTCTAATACAATAAAAATATAAATGAGTTCAGAGATATTTGGGACGATGAATTAGTGAATGGGGAATTAAATGAACTATTTGTAAGTAAATTTTAATGAATCCTCGGGATAAACGTGTTATTGACTAACACTATATCGTTTACATTTTTACATAAAATTCGCCCTTATTATATTTGTTTGTTTGATTGGGGTTTAACGCCGCTTTCAACAATATTTCAGTCATATCGCGGCGGTCAGTTTTACTGGTGGAGAAAGCCGGTGTACCCAGAGAGAACCACCGACATTGGGCAGGTAAGTGACAAACCTTATCGCGTGCGATGCGAGATAAACGCAATCCATTTTTGTATGCGCCTTTATTATAAAAATCAAGTAACATTTTTGTAGAATAAATTAACAGCTTTCAAATTTACTATTGCAATAATTAATTGTATATTTATTCTTTTTGGTATTTTGTCATCATTCTTTTATTACTGTTTAAATTATACTACCAGGACATCATATAATTCGCAGGAGTACATTTCTGGCGAGCACATCAACATGCAGTACTGTATATATAATGGTACAAATGCTGTACTTTTTGTAACATGTATTGTCACATTACTATTCAATTATGTTGTTAATATACGGTCATAATATGTACTGCTACAACACTGTCAGATATATGTACTGGTGTTGTAATGTTATCATTTACACTGTTGTATTACTGTAAATAGTTATGCTGCCACAGTACTGTTGAAAAGTTACTGTTTCAGTACTGCTACAACACTGTCAGATATATGTACTGGTGTTGTATTGTTAACATTTACACTGTTGTATTACTGTAAATAGTTATGCTGCCACAGTACTGTTGAAAAGTTACTGTTTCATTACTGCTACAACACTGTCAGATATATGTACTGGTGTTGTACTGTTAACATTTACACTGTTGTATTACTGTAAATAGTTATGCTGCCACAGTACTGTTGAAAAGTTACTGTTTCAGTACTGTTGAAATATGTACTGTTGCAGAACTGTTGAAATGTGTATTATTGCAGCAGTGATGAAATATGCACTGTTGCTGTACTTTAAGAGTTATATTGTTGCAGTACTGTAAAAATATATAATGTTGTGTTACAGTTGAGATAGATACTTTGCAGTACTATTTAGAGAATTACTGTTGTTGCATTGTTAAAATATGTAATGTTGTGGTACTGTTAAAATATATAATACTGCTGTAATTTTGAAATTTGCACTGTTGCAGTACTGTTAAGGGGGTACCCAACACCTAAGGGAAGTAACTCTCTAAGATCATCTAAAGGTTTTAATCAAGTATCATTTTATGAAAATTAATGCATCTCGGTGATTAAAATTTTTTATGATGAAATTACTATATATCTATTGAAATAATTCAAGAGAAATGTGTGGTTCAAATTTCTTGAATTTATCATGTTTTCCTTTTTCATTAAAATAAATGTCTAAACAAAATATAAAGAAAATTAAACGAGTGGAATTTATTTTCGTGATGGTGTTGGGTACCCCCTTAAA
>JAULBM010000001.1:627037-637636 GCA_032357055.1 Geukensia granosissima
AAAAATTTTAAACAATGCACAAACAAATTTTTAAATGATGTTGAAGGAGTGTAACGTTTCTTTTTTTGACTAGTATATATATATTTAGTCAATATTTTAATACGTTAGAACTTGGTATAGGATGATAAGTTAAAAATGACCATAGGCCTTTTAATTCATTTTTACACACACAACAGAAACTCTTGCTATTAATATGGTTTAACGAGCAACCATCTACTTTGCAAAGTGAGCTTGAGCTTTTTAATTCATTCTTTTTTGGCGAACGCGACAAAAATCTACCTCTACACAGAAGCTGTTGACCTGAATTTTTGCATGTAATATCGAGTCACAAAATTTGTCTCCTTTAACTAGTTTAATTAATTTTCTTTAAATATCAGAATTAAATTTTTTAACTGTCGGAGCTCGTTTCTTTAAATAAATTGTTGATTTTTTTGCACATTGGAAATGTTGTTTTTATAACTTGTGTGGAAGCATGGAAAGAACAAGGTATGTCAACCCCTGGTCTTCATTTAAAAATCATGTAAATCAATATAAAACGTTAATGTTTTGAAAACTGACATCCTATTTTCCCAACTTTGGTTTATTCTTAAATGGATATCAATTATAAATGGAACAAGGATATGTAGAATGTATATGTAATAATATAGAATGAACAAATAAATAACTGAATTTGCAATATATGTGAATTATACAAATTGTAAGTTTTTAGCTTTCTATTGCAGTTTTTCATCGTTTTTAAGTTGCTGAAAGGTCGTTACCTAACAATGGTCAAATACACACTTTGCCACTTATCCACAAACGCCACATAAAGATGCAGATGTTTTATGTAACACCATTACGAGTTAAAAGCTAAAAATCTTCATCTGAAGAAATACCACACACCAACATAATAGTCATACAAGATTTCTGTATAACCAGGTGTTTTGTAAACAGGGGTTATATGATGTGATCCCTTTTGTCGTTAATTTCTTTCCATGGTTCATTGTTTTTTGTTGATGTTATGTATTTTTGTGACGGTTCTGTTAGCTTTGCTGGTTTAGAGATAAATTATAGCACATTGTTGTATATAAAAGATGTGAGGTGTGGATGAAAGAACTGAGTTGTTCACCTGATGACGAAACACTGACATTTTATCATGTTACACCCACAAAACCTAGACAAGCAACAAATTATAGGTACTGAACCAAAATGGTCAAATTAATTTTAGTTATCAAATTAGACATGCAAGGCGCAGTGATCAATGAGGGACCAGGTAGTTGATTCATTCTTGTATATGTAACAAGTGATTAATGGGGTATATTGTTGTTTATGGTGATAGAAAAATACATATCAAACTAACTTCTAAAGTACTATGGTTAATAGATAAACACAATTTGACAGTTGATATATCAATATTCTTACCAAAAGTAATCCAGTATGTCAGATTCCAACTATTCGAAGTTAGATGATGCGTTTTATAAGAGGTTCAAAGTTAGCATTCGATACCCGAAACCTGCGAAGCAGTGTAAATATTACCAAATGCAGAAGAAGAAGAAAAGTTTAAATTATTTATTATACATCATGAAATGGTAATAATCATGTATTAAATACGTTTAGGCAAATAAGCTTGTGTAATCTCTGATATAATCTGCATATATGTTGAACAGTATAAAATTAGAATTCACAAGTGTGATGTTGGAAGATCAGAAACCAGCACTTTAACATTTGTTTACCGCAAAACTGACCAATTAAAGATAAGAAAACATAGCTTTTCACTCCTTTTAAATTGTAATACATTACTTGGGATAATTCAATTGTTTCATATTTAAATGGAAACTTTTAATTTGTTCAAAATGTTATTTTTACAATAGTGAACGGTAGCGCCAGTCTGTCTGGGTTTTACCTAATCCCTTTTGTCAGAGAAATACCGATCCACACTTCAACCCATGTAACAATTGCAAAAGCAACACAAAACCACTTATAAGATGATACTTTGTTTAAATCGAGTACCTGTTCCAAATAGAAAAATAAAAAGGTAATAAGTGGTCAGCAAAATGGACGGAAAATCGTCTTAAGTCCACTATTCTTTTCTTAATCTCTAATTTAAACATCCTCACCAATCAAACCAAAAATTCTAGCTGTGTTATCGAGCTGGCACATTTTTTCCACCTTATTGTAATACGAAATGAAACCAACTCGATGTTCTTAATACATGTTGGAATAATACTTCAGAAATATTGAAATAAATAATATTAATTTAAAGTTAATTTGAAAAATAAACACTTAAGTCAACAGTAGAAGGTGCCCTTTAAAAAACTTAGTTATATTGTACAATATGGATATGGAAAGGAATCAATATTTTTTCCTCCCAGCTATTTGCAGTATCAGAGATTTAAAGCTTTTTATGTTTGTTCTGTGAAAATGAGATACTAGGATTAGATCTAATTCTGATGTTATTAACTATTTTAAGTGAGCAAGTCAGTATTGTGGAAAAAAATCCAAATGAGACTCATATTTTGCTTTTACAATACTAAAATGAATGTGTGCTACATAACTCGCAGTGTCATATAGTATTGTCTTTTCGAATCGCGAAAGTAACAATATGTGATTTCATTTACAAACGAGCTTCAAAAAATTGAATGTTGATTAAAAATGATTTATTTCTCAAATACATTTATTAATATTTATTTATCGATAAAGAGCGAGCTATACATAGGTTTATATATAATTGATCTGTCACAACTAATATGGCACATATTGTACCTTTTCAGACTTGAAGCTAATTAGATAATTGCTATAAGTATTTAGTTATTTGTCATCGTTGTTGCAAACTTCCCAAAAAATAAAATGAACATGTAAAATTAATCCATTTAATCCATTGCACGTATACAGAATGTTAAAGTATATGTGGATGTTAATGAAATACTCCTATATATATTATGTAGTAATATTTTATTAGCAGATAAAACATTTAGATCATAAAGAACCAAAGACAATTTTCTTCTTTCTTTTCTTTTCGATTTTAATTATGTTAATGAATGATAATTTGGTTTTTCTTTCGAATGGAAAAATTCCGACCAGTCCGCATTTAATTAATCAACTTACAAAAATCATATTTTATATTGAAAAATGAAGCCCCAAAATTTTTGAATATCTTTCTTACTTTGCAAAGGAAAATTAAGATATTAGATACCGATAGAGCAATATGATGCCTAATCTGACATCAATTATAAATGATTTAGACTTAATTTTTATCAATGCACTTAAATTGACCGTTTTTGGAGCTGGCAAGAAAAACTGGTTGGTGCATGATATTATCATTACAGACTACTTTTACAATTCATTTGTTAAAAATCCTATGGAAGCTAATGCTAAAAGGAAATAAATGTAATGTAATCTTTTTCAAATTCTGGATATTTATTTAGATGACGACATTGTTTTTTTCACATGACTATGATAAGAGCTGAAAACAAAAAGGATATTCCGATTTAAATTTTAAATCCAGAACAAAAATTTAGTATGGCCTATCGAGGCGCCAAAATTCCATTACGTGAAATCTGTTAAACTGTTAAACGTGTGAAACTCTGTAAATCTTCAAGTCCTTTACACAAATATAAAAAGTCCTTTACATAAATATACTAATGAATCTATTCACAATACAGATCCCGTGGATTTTCTAAAATTGGGAATAGAAATAATCTGTTAATTAAAAAATGAATACAAAAACAAAATATATTGACTCTGTTGGAATTAAGTTCTTATTTGTTTTGTTATTCGTTTTGTTAACATGGCAAAAATTCTCTTGCTGAATAATACAGGAATGTTTATACAAAAAGTATACCCATAGCCGCCGAATATTTGACACTAACAGAATTTGAAATGATAAAGAAAAATGTATCGTTTAATTAAAAATACAAGCCCATCATTTTGTTTAGAATCAATTTCCTTTTTATTGTGAATTTGTTTATGTCGCTCATCAGCCAACAATAGTTTAAAGTTTTTCATTCAAAATTGGAATAATTCAGGAGGACAGTTTAATATAAGAGAAATTTTCAAGCGTGAAAATTTCTCCATTTCTTACTCCTCCTGTAGTCAGTTCAGTTAGTTTCATTGAAAGGTTCTGAGTAAACATCGCTAATCGTACAAAATCTCATTTCGATGTATTTCATTCATTGTATATTGTACAAAACTAATTCAATCATAGTATTTTCTTTTGAGTTCTACTCTACCTACTGAGCGGTGTTAAAATGTGGGGCGGGGCTTCAACCTGTCAATTAGAAATTTTTATACCATAAAAAGAAATATAGACGAAAAAATTATTCACAAATCCCGCCTTTTCGTCTCGGTTTGTTATTTTTCGTCGGTGAAGCGTGATATGATAGGCTTGTCCTATAATACACTTAAAACTGTGCTCCAGGTTTATTTAGGATATGTGCCTCTGGGCTAGATGTTTACATGTAGAAAATCGAAACTGATGTTGGACATTTAAATATATCTTAAGATTTTTTAATTCTAAAAAAATGCGTTGAAAGTATCTTTTGAACAACTTACTTACGATATTTTCGGACTAGTGAAATTTATGGAATAGGATTTCAATAATCATTAGACAGGAATCCCTGCGGATATATTAAGCGCTATCAAGTAATGGCCCAAATTAGTCCAGTGGGTCAAAATCACGTCGCAACGGCAGAAGAAACAGGACAGGCTAAAGTTAACGGAACTTCCATTACCGATCTTGATCAATCACCAAATTATTATAAACGAGAGATGCCCACGGCATATAGCGGAACTGTTGAGAACGAGGTATCTATATATGCTTCAATTATTTTCTGGAAAAAATTAATGATTTCTGGCTAAATTGGAAATTGTTGAAATCCAAAAAATTGTTTTTCATATGAATTTATGTTCAGGTAAGTGGATGAATGTGAATATAGATTAGGTAGATTTAATTTTTGCTGACTCTCATTCCCGACTCTCATTAATACTTTTTGTTCATTCCAGGATAGAAGAGATGTATCAAGCCATGGTGGACTGGGACAGTTGGTCAGTTCAATGTCGACTACCGGATCTTTCCCTCCAGCTCCGAGACTATCTCATACTCCAACATCAGACTTCCAGCCACCATATTTCCCTCCTCCGTACAATCTTCAGGCACAACAAGGGATGGAATTCCATCATGCACATTTCAACACGGACTCTTATTCACATTTAAGTAATTTTCCAGGATCCCAAAATTACCAACAGATTCATGTTCCGGACGGTAGGGCCATCCGTTACAAAGAGGAACCATTACAGCACATGCATGGACTTACTGCTCCAAATGATTCCAGGAGGTTGGACTATGGAGGAATTCGGCGTTCTGATGTTTTGGTTCCAGGCGGTCATCTGGGATTCGGAGAACATGATCCATCATTTGTCCATCATAATTCTGTGATGCAGGCGATTGAAAATGAAGTGCATCAGGTAGGAATGACATTTTTCTTTTTTAAATAAGTTAAAAAAACGAATCCGGAATAAATATTAGATTGAGCTTATTCTTCACTAAGTATAAAATTTCTGATTTTGATAAAGTAGTCAGAATAAAATTGAGGTTTAAATGCTGTTTCTATAAAATTAATGGTAATAAAATTCGTAGATTTCGAAAATGTCTGTCATTAAACTATTTGAATAGTTTCAAATTACTATGTGTAACTAAAAGTTTTTAAGATTTCTTGAATAATCGAAACCATTATGACATTTTGAATAGCTTCAATTCAAAGCAAGTGTATCACTTTAAATTTCAGCATCAACTAGGGTGGGAATGCGAGCTTGGGTAATTTTTAAACCTAAATTTTACAGATGAAAATAAAATATTTATTTGAAAAATTCAAAGATATTCACCTGAATTTGAATGACTTTATTATTTGTTTTCGTCCTTTAAATAAAAAACAAACAAACTTATTGACTCTTGTATTGTTACTTGTACCCTAAGGACATTACAAGTGCAACCTACACCATATAATAGATAAAAGCATTCAAACTATGGAGTGCACCCCGGGCTAAACTACACGGCACGCGTTAGCTAGACGATTAAATGGCTTAATACGCATAATAGTTATATTATTTATGGAATATGAATTAGTTTTTTAAAGTTGGGACTTTTTTCTTGTAAGTATGTTTACTTGCGTTTTTTAACGATATATTTAATAGTCACCCCCATTTCTTTACATTTACCAGAATTCGTCATTCTGAAAACAAAAATTTTTTTTGTAGTTTTCACGTTTTTTTAATTCATTCAGAAAATATATCTTCCGATATATATTGAATTTATTTTTTTTTTAATTATTCTAAGAGTCATCATAAATCATAGTATGTGATTTTCATTTCCATCAATTTTGTACCTGTACGTTCCAGGTTGGAAAAATTATTTAACTAAACGCTATAAAAATAGAAATTTAATTCGTATGTATCGCAGTTTTAATGACATCAAAAACCGTGTTTAAAATATTTAGCAATGGTGTGTACATCCGCTCATATACGTAAATTTTAACCTCTATTTATATACATTTTTTATGTCTGAAAGTACAATTTTACTTTTAAAACCTATACCTTTTATAAGTGGCAATATTTATTTTTGATAGTTTACACTTAAAATAATACCGCTTTAATACTTTTTTTGTCAAAATCTGCTAAAACTAATCTTGAAATGGTGTGGTGACACCTATTCATTTTGTAAGTAGGGGTCTGATTTCACGCATAGCAATAGATTTCTTACCAACTGGACAACAATAGAAACTATTATATCTCAAACCCACCTTGAAAATATTCAATCTACTCCCGTGACTTTGTACTACCAATTGGAGACAAAAACGATCTTTGATGACTGTCATTTTGACAATAGTCCCTAATGGAAAATTATGCAACATTGGTCAAAAAGTAATTATCCCAGGATATACCTTAAAAATTCCCTTGCCATGTTTTACACTCATCAAAGGTTATCACAATTGTTCAGTTAACTTAACTGAATTTAATATTTTACTTAAGCTCTGCAGAACGGATTAATCTGAAACTCGGTATTCGTTCCAAATCTGGCGAAACTATTAAGGAACCAGAAAAATTTGTACTTGCAGAGATATATTGGTCACAACGGACAGACCATGCATCATATTAATAAAGATCGTTTAAGTGCTGCTTTGTCACTCTATGTCCCAAAAACATAAGATGAGCCGCAACCATTGCTGATGTAAACAAGGCGCGGTTTCTTATCTGCCTGTGAAAAGCATATCCTTCATCAGAAAAGTACTTGCATTTTCAGACAAACCTATAACAACTTTATCAACCTATTAATCTTTTACATCGCTTGGGTGAATATTTTATTCGTTATTCGTTAAAATAGTGGAAATTAAAAAGTACTTAAAACATGTTGTTGAAATGAATTTTCAATTACTTTAAATTGGAATTAAATCCGGAAAATGATACAACACCTATTAAAACCCACGACAATTTTAGGTTGACCTACAATGGACATTCCATAGACATTGCACAATACGATGACCATTACCGGCCGGTACCGACCTTCATTTCTGACCAAATACATTAAATGTCCATTTAATTGACCATTCACACAAATCTAAAATTGCAAATGAATAGTTCCGGATGAGCGAATAGTAATTTTAACTATAAAAGATTTGATAGTGTAGATTTTAAACTGATAAAATAAACCCATCGAAATTGAAGATATTCATCAACAATTTTTATCCATTTTTGTTTTTGAAATTAGAGTGAAACTCAATTACGTGTAACCTGGTTGCCATTAAACGACCGTGTTGATATAGTTTTTTGATTGATGGAATGTAGTCGACATCTTGGCAAGTGACAGATTATAGTTACCTTTCATTTCAGAAATTACGACATTTATACTGTGTTGCCATGACAACCATAATACTGATTACAGTTTTGGATTTTCATAACACATTTCCATTTAAGTTCAATTAATTAGATAATGTTCTTTTATAGAATTAACTTTTGGTTCTTTCTCTTGCAGAACATAATAGATGATACAAATAATTACATTGGCGATGGTCACGGGGTTATCAGGAAAGGTGAGCTTATTAGACTTCATTGGCTTAGAGAGTCGGTACACTTACCATAGTTATCTTTCGTCCAAAAGTACACACACACTTAGCAAAGTGTACATTCCCGTGGTTGTTTAATTAGTATTGTTATTTTCAAAAGATTAATTCGATTTTCCTATAATATGTTTAACATTTTGTAGTTTTGGGGCCCTTTTGCAGCATCCGTTATGGTTTGGACTCCGGTTCATTATTGAAGACTGTAATGGGACCTGTAAAAGTTTAATTACGACTGTTATTTAGTGGATGCTGGTCTCATTTTCATATTCATAGTGTAGTTTAGTGTTCTTCATAAGTTCACAAAGAATAAAACAATTTAATCTAGTGTAATTTCATCCATAAGTACACATAGAAAAAAGCAAAGTGCTCTTTGTAGTGTTGTCTAGTGCTCTATTATTCATACGTGCACACCGGGCATAACATCAGACGAAAGTTTGAGTTCCGACTTTGCAAGACTGAAATTGCAGAATTCTACTATATAAGCATTTAAGCCTAACGAACGATTTTTTAAAGTCGAAAATAAAGCGTTCTTTGGGTTTCCCCGCGAGAAACCAATTTATTTTAATGGTAGATCTTATATATTTTCACAAATGTGAGAAACGCAAACAACATTGTAACATAATTATTACTAATTTCATTCAAAAGCTACAGTGTGTACAACCAGCTTCATTTATTTACAGTTCGAGATTTTCTTCTTTCTTCAAAACGGTGTCGGATTTCACTTAAATCATATACATGTATATCCAAGTTTTAATGAAAATATACGACCAGTGCAATCGACCATCATGGTACTGTTAACTAGTTAGGCGGATGTATAATTGACAGTAATGTAATAGAGATGCTAAAGAAACGATTTCACGCTTTTTGCTCACGGTTACGCATTACTGGATTTACCACAATATAATGTAGGTTTTTATTAGGCTTAGAGTGGTACTTTCTAGCAAGAAAATATCCATTAAATTTTAAATTGTATTTTTAGAATAAAATATCAAATTTTGAATATGAAACTATTCGTATATACAGATTATGTGGTAAATGAAAAGGATTTGTTATTCTAATGCTTGGCTAAACATCGCCACCGCCAAATACGCCAATCCAATTTATCAAAGCATGACGTTTTGGCATGTTCTCATCACAACCTCACAGTGACCACCTCTCTGACCCAGTCCCTGAAAAGTACTAATTCAATTATATATATGAGAAACCCAGTGTAAGTTTCAGGAAACTCCCCAACTCAGTCACAGGAAAGACCAAATTTTCATTAATATATAATCGAAGACTATTTTAGTCAAACTCAAACCTTCATTCAAATGAGCAAAGGCGCATAGTTCACTTCATAGTCAAGGCGACTCTCTACACTGTCTCAAAGAACGCATCATTTCAAATTTAATTCGAAAGAGTGTGTAAGATGTTATCAGCACACTTAACTACCAAAATCCATTTATTTTATATCATGTTAACTACGTTAAATTAGTCTCTCAAACAAGGAAACGAAGGAAAAAATTCGCTCCAATTGCTTCCTAATTTAATGATATGAAACATCTGATAAATAAAACACGCATCTTTAAAAAGAAATTTGGAATGACTTTGACAAGACCTTTTATGGTCGTCTTATTTTATCATTGTCATCCTGTACCAGCTAAACATCAAACATTGTGCTTCCATGTGACCCTGGGTCAGTTTGATCTAAATGCTTTAGTCGATATCATTTATGTTTATTTTTTTCCAAAGCCGTCGCGTTTTAGAAAACATCAGTGTTCATCAAAAGAATAGTCATTTTCTTAAAGTTTTGAGATTTTTTTAACATTTAGTCTGTTTTAAACATTGTAATGTCTTGTCCTCAACAAGGATGAACCAGATTGGCTCGCATGGGCATTGTCATTGATTGATTGATTGATTGTTGTTTAACGCCAAGTCGGCAGTATTTCAGCCATATCGTGGCGGGGCATTGTCATTGAAGCCTATTTTTAGCAATTTACCCATGTTCTGCTTTTCAGTCCACAAGTCTAGCATAAAGCACAATCATAATTAAAACCATTCTTTCTGCTGCTGGTGATTTTACATGTACTTCTTTATGTAACATCATATTTTTGTTCTGAGTTTCCCCGTGACAATTCTTGAATCATTATAAATAACTAAATCTGGCCCTAAAGGCAAGGTTTGATGGCGAAAAATATTTATTTTATATATTTTTAAATATCATATATATATATATTTATTTATTTTTAATTGACTCTTCGCACAAAAATTCTATTCATATAGTTATAAATACATACGAGTCAAGAGTCTAAAATCTTCCATACTAAAATAAGGAAAAAATTATGAATTTGTCTTTTCGAGTAAAAATATATAGGGAAAGTGGCCCTTCGTTTTTTATCAATACAAGACGATGGAAACACAAAATTTTATTACGTAAATGTCAGCTAGACGTGTATTATTATAGGATTAATCGCCATTTTAAAGGAATTTATTTGTGTATAAACGGAACCAATTCACTCACAAACAAATA
>JAULBM010000001.1:637736-647904 GCA_032357055.1 Geukensia granosissima
AAAAAATGCTACCGGAAGTCAATTCAACCAATCATGTCAGCGTATTTCCGTACACGCAAATCATATAAGAATTATGAATTTTTAGTTACAAGCATAGCTCCAACGCTCATTACTGTTGGGCTTATTCTGAACTTGAAGTGCAGAACGTCAGTAAAAGCTGTCCCTTGCTCGTTTGTAATAGTGATGTATTTATGTACTTATCCAGAACTTTCTTGTAAATTTATAGCAAAATAAAAAACTACCTAGCACTACCACAAAAATATTACTTTTTCTTCTAAAATGGCGTTTATTCACCATAATGTTCCAAGAATTGAAACCAGCTTAAGTAAGGCGATTTCTTCCCAAGAACACAATTTTCATCGTAATTAGCAAATCATTTGAGAGGAGAGTCGAATAAGAGATAAATTATATTACTTCACTCAAGCTAAATATCATCAGATCTGGAGATAATGACCTAAAATTGTATTTAAATTGGTCGTCATAGACAGATTTTTGCAATTAAGGCGAGCTGAGTACTTGGAAGGGATTCTTCTGCTGTTGTCAGTTTTCCAGAACGTTTAAGAATATCTGTAAATTGAATGTACGACAAATTGATTTTTTCCAGAAGTTGCTTTTTACCATTACAAAGCCTCATAATTTGCCCCGGTAAAATTAGTCTGTATTGTCTTTTGCCTGGGATTTTGTTCTTAGATTTCGGTACCGACCCAAGTTTATACTGCCTGTTGGTCATGTCGTAACATCTCTACTAAGTACTAGTATATGTTTTTGGTTAACCAAAGTTTCTAACGTTCATTCTTATCATTTGTCATTTAATTTAGATTAACGACGACCATGTTTTTTTTAGGTATACGACCAAAAAATGAAAATGGAAAAGATTTGATCATATCTGGAGTTACGTCCCCTGGTGATATCTTTTGTTCAGTACCAGGAAGACTTTCTCTACTAAGTTCAACCTCTAAATACAAAGTTACTGTTGCTGAAGTCCAAAGACGGTTGTCTCCTCCAGAATGCTTGAATGCATCGTTACTTGGCGGCGTTCTTCGTCGGTAAGTTAAACATTGTCATATAAAATGGAGCAGAGTTAAAAAAGAACATGTAATCTAGTCCTTCACCATTAATAAGCCCATTCTGATATTTTTTTAAACGGCCCATGTTTGTTTCAGCAAAAAAGAGACAATTTTACCATAATGTAATTAGAGTACATGTACTTCCGACAGCTGAGAACAACGTTTTAATTCAAGTTTATTCATATGTTTTAAATTACTATTATTTCTTCCATGAATTTGAATTTATTAAACAACCTTTTCGCCTAATATAATCAATTGACACAAAGACATATTCTCAGCACAACAGTTACGAACAGAATGACATAGCCAATTAGTGAACAGGCTTTCATTATGTCAGCAGGAGCTCTCAATACAATCAGAAATGTGATGTTTCACAGATTGTTGACCCGATCTAGCATCCAGTCGAGTTCGAGTTTTATAAAATATTTTGATGAACAAATTTTGGAAAGATAAGAGAAAAATATTCTTTGATGTGGTTTTTGTTGGGTATAAATACCTCCATTATGAGCCGAAGGAATGAACAAATTTCAGTGTTTCAAGCCAGTTACACCCGCATTAAGAGCACCTCTTTCAGAAACCGTAAATAAATTTTACGCGCCTTCACCTTTTTTTGACCTGGACGATGAATTTTAACCAAACACTATAATATATTTATAATGTGGCGTAATCCATTAAGAAAAAGCTTACGAACTAAGTCTGAGTGTGGATTTAAGATTATGAAATAGCTTATGGCTAGTTCCATACTATACATGTTAAACAACTTGTTGACTTGGAAGTCAAACGTCAAGTACCGGTTACTATTAAATTATAAATCATGGATAATATAGAATTAAATATAAATCATTACATTTTCTATGGGCTGGTAAAATATAAGTTGTTACTGCATTTTATGTGTTTTAAATTTAGCAAAGCACATGTTTTGCTGGTATTCAAGAAACATGTAACTATTAAACGGTACATTTCTTACAACAGTGCCAAGTCGAAAAATGGAGGCAGATCTTTGAGAGATAAATTGGATAAAATTGGTCTGAGTTTACCGGCTGGTCGGAGAAAGGCAGCCAACGTAACGCTTCTGACGTCACTAGTTGAAGGTAGGTAGTAAAAATGATTTCAAATTAATAATAAGTGTTCAGCAAAGCGATAATCTTATTTTTTTACCATCCATCCATCACGGAAAACAGAAAAATGAGAAAGACTCAAGGATTTCCATGTCATGTTTATAAATATATGGCATGTTAACAGGGTTTCATTGTTTGCGTTGTAGGTGATTAATATGTATTTACAAGTAGATATTCTTTAATATTAATGTAGTAAATTAAATTAATTCATATCATTTTCTGTTGTGCGTATAAAAATAGCGTTGTTGATTCCATTAAATGAAGTTTCTATGAATCCAATACTGGCTTCCTTGTTTGCTATTTCTCTGAAATCTGAAAATTTTGTGATATTGTTTTATTCTGGAAATGTGTTTATCTGCTCTTGACACCGTCTTTTCCCATATTGTCCGTGTTTGCAATACATCGCTTGTTGCGCTCACACAAGATACAGTCGCCTTCTTTATATTTGAACTTAAATGTTGAGAAAAGTGAATCAAATTAATAATGATCATATGTCCTTTATTTGGAAGTTCTATGGTTAGTTCTGCACAGTACCGATACAAGGGGTCGTATAACCTACAATATTATTTTTAAGGAGTACTGGGAATTTTTATTATTGACTGTGACATACAGAACGACAATATGTGTTGATATAGGTAGATTTTAGACGAAATGACATTCCTGAGACGAAATGCTTTCAGTTGTAAGATATGCAAGCTTTTCCTGCTTGTCAACTTAAGTGATAGATGGTTGACAAGTTGTACAAGCTCGTCAAATCATTGAACCATGACCATGGCGTACATATCATTTCTTCACGATATAGGTGATGAACTGAAGATATTACAAACCAAATCAATTTAAAATTTTAGGGATTAATCAAAATGCTTTCCCACTAATGTTATGACGCCATTATGGATTTTAACAACTCTTGATTTAACCACTTTTTTACTTTTGATTACTTTAAATACCACATTAAACAGTTTTGTAATTTTGTATCTCCGTATAGGTGAAGCAGTGAGGTTAGCACGTGACTATGGGTACCTGTGCGAGACTGAGTTTCCCGGTCGACAATGTGCTGAGTATAACAGCCGACAGTACAACACACAAGATCCATCAGAACTTGTAACGAGAAAAAATATGATATTAGCTACAAAGTAAGAAGTCATTTATTGTTTTGAATTTCCTTCAAATCAAGGTCATTTTTTGAAAAACACAATATTCTTAATATTTTTGTTTTTGCAGAGATATCAGCAGAAATTGTCAAGTACAGACTTAACAGCATCTTTAAAACATTGTGAATAGCAATGCAATGTCCTTAACTGTGCAGTCAACATTCGAAAGTAGCACAATAATAAACAACAAAAGTTTTAAATAAAATCTACAAAAGTACTTCGTTTTTAATTCAATGTTTATTTAGAGCGATTTAGAGCTTTTCACAAGGACTAGTTTTCCATCCTTGTTGAAGGCCTTTTGGAGGCGTCTAGATTTGTTAATTCCTGTTTTTCTCGTGGTTTGAGTGCAGTCTCTCTGACTTTTACCCCACCACGACAGATTTACTATACGTTGTATGTGTTTAGTTACTGACATTCTTATTATTCTTATTTGCAGACAGATAATGAAAGAATTTATGGACCTCCTCAATCAAGACAGATCTCCTCTTGGAAATACACGACCACAGACAATTCTGGAACCAGGAATACAAAGACATCTAACACATTTCAGCTTAATAACACATGGGTTTGGTTCGCCGGCCATTGTTGCATCATTGACTGCTGTTCAGAATTATTTGAATGAAATGCTGAAAGTAATTGATAAAAACTTTGCTTCTCAAAATCCACAAGTGTCCTCGGCTAACCAGGTTGACGTAAAGACAAAATTACAAGAAAAAGATGAGAATATCCGAGAGTGATAAATAAAAAAAAATTATTTATTTCAATCATCTATTTACATATCATTTGGTAGAGGTATGGAGATGAGATGTTCCAAAGTGTTAAAAGTGCTGATAATTCCGAATGACAACTGTGCTCCTGTTCTACGCCAGGAAGTAAATAGTTATTTTGAAAGAAATCCAGAGGGTTGTCAGGAATTTATTTTAAAGTTTATATATACAAGAAGTACATTTTGCAGAGTTGGAAAACATTTTACAGTTAAATTAAATGTGCTTGTAACTTTTATTATTATATTTTGAATGGTTGTGGCAACATACTTGCCTATTGGATAATTTTCTGACGCGATCAGTGCCTGTATTTTTCTCTTGCCATTGTTTTCATCTGTGAGTCTGTTGTCTGGGTGTGAGTAATTGGTTGTCTGCAGTCATACCACATTATCATTGTCTCTATTTAAACACGGGTCAAATTAATCATTATTTTTTTCTGCCTTATAAATAATCAAAATATAAGAGATTGATGATTGATAGTCTCTGTCTAGTCGAATTCAAATCAAACAATTGGAGAACAATTATTATATTTTTTTGTTTATATATTTGTGAAGCATATATCAAGGAGGATTGTGTTCAATGGACATTAATTATTAATGATACATTCCTTAATCATGCGCTGTCCAGTGAAATGTAAATGTTATTAATATGAAAAATTTATATGTTTATGTATAATGATATTGTATGGACCGGCGGTTCATGATATTAAAAGAAAACTCTTATATGGTTTTGTTTTGTGTAATTAATTTCCCAACATGTTTTATGACTTAAAATGACATTACAGTAACAAGTCATTGGTACCTTATACTCAGTGATTTAGTCCGACAGATGGATCGTGCAACCTTTTAGGAAAAGGACTAAATATTACATGCACATCTGCACTGCTAATGGAATAACACAAGTTTAAATAAATAAAACGTCAACATAATTATGTTACATAGTTATATTCCGTGAATATAGATGACTGTGAATCAAAGTTTCCAGAAAATCATGACATTTTAAACTAGAAAGAAATAGCAGTTTGTGGTAAATTAAGAAATTAAGAAATATCTAATAATGGGACAAACCTAGACTTCAAGAATAGATAAAGTTATGCTTTATCTTACCGAAGAAACGGTCAAAATTTCAGAGACTATCTCAATTTAAAAAAGAGTTGATAAAAATTACATAAAAATGAAGCGCCCTATGCAGAGACTAATATAGAATTCTATACCCTAAATAATTCCCATGCCAAGTCCAACAACTGGAAAATACCAGCAGAGTATATTTATTAGGTAAAGATTTTGAAAAAACATACTGGTAATACACGCACAGCTAAAACTATAAATATTTTATATGATTTGGTGTGCTGCAGTCTCATTTGGTTTCAAAAAGGAACTTTGTTGTTTTATGACTGATCCAAATTGTTAGGGTAACAAAATCTGTAACATCAAAACTCGTTTTAGAAGTGGTAACACCCCTTGCTATTGATAGTGCTGGGTCCAGTTGTTGAAAAGTTAATCATTTTCATTCAAATTCATTTTTACAGACTGATCAGTATTTTAAAATGAAAATTTGGTCTCTTGCTCCATTAAAAATTTCCAAGCAAGCAAAACTTTAGACTTGTTCTATTTACAGGAACATTAATATTGGTCTTTTAATAAAGTGGTGGACATCTTAACAACTTGTCCCTGATGTCAACATATATATAAATATTTAAATCATAGATCACCCTGGAGTTTAGAAATCGGTTTCGCGGTTTCTCTCCCTGATGGTAAAATTCCTTTTAAATGGGCGTTGGTTTGGTGGGATTTATAAATAATTAACATTAAAGTCAGAGGACAGGGAAGACCATGTCCCATAAGAAGAGAGACGAAACACATGCAACAGAAAACTTAAGCTTAAGTAACACGAATCCAATGAAAAAGGAAGACTTCATACCAGAAAGCATCCAGTAATTTCAGATATAATTAAATTTACACAAATACTCGTGAAAGGAATGTACACCCTCCATTAATTCTCGCAGCTTACTGAAAGCAAGCTTAGTATGCATTTCCGGATGACAGTCTCATCAAGCATGAATGAGAAATAGCATGTGATATATGTCTCTTAGCCTGTTAACATTGAAGGCAATCAAATACAGTAAGTCTATAAAGATTCATATTTGTACTGTAACAAATATTGTGACGACCAAACAAAGATGGTATGAAATGGCAATGTAGTTTTTGTGTTAGTAAAAACAAGCTTCAAAGGCTAAACAATAATGGGAAATTATACCTTTGTGAATTAGTTAATTCAATGGAAATGTAAGTTTTACAAGATCATTATTTTAATTAATAAGCCTTGCAGCTTCATAAAATAGTGCCTGATATTTTCCCTGTCGAACAAATTCTTTTTATTGCAACAACGCTTCATATATAAGTAAATCGCTATAGTATACAGTGGTCAATTTTGTGGATGTTTTAGGAAACCAGTGAAAACATCTTTGTTGTATAAGATTACCTGTAAAATAAAAGTTGAATACTTGGACACAAATTTTAGGTCATACAAAACCAAAATCGGATCAGTTGTGAAATGAGTGTTTAAGGTATGTTCCGACCAAGAAAAGGTAAAGTTTACGTTGTGAAATGCCCCACCTTTACCAGATTAGTTGTGGACACGCAATGTTTTATTCAAAAGTCAAATTCAGGTCCCAAATACATTTTCTATTTCCATTTTGTTATGGTTATATCTTAGTTTCTCCGGCTCTTACAAATTATGTCTCCCACACAACACTCTCGCAGGGTTTCATCAAAAATATAAATCTTTATTTGTGTTACCACGAAATATGATGACTTAACAATCAGACAACACTGGTTCCATAATATTTACAACAGGTAATTTTTCATGGTGATGATGCTTACAATTTCTATTACGGGTCGAAAACATAAATAGACCGTAGTTCCACTAAGATTTAGATACCAATTTGTGTTTTAACTTTTCTGCTACAGACAGAGGTAGAAGTAATAAGGGAAAACCATTAACAAAATTTCGATAAGCCAGCACAGAACACAAGACATATATGGAAATAAAAGGATATGGGTTAAATGTCACAGAGGCCACAAAACCAACTACCAGAAAAAAGAGGGAATTTGTATGACATTTTGAATTCATGTTACATGGACTAACATGTATAACTCCTAGTATGTACGGAAAGAACGTTTCAAATTACAACACTAAGTTTAATACCAACGGTTTGGACAAACAAAAGCGATGATAGAATAATAATATATCGACTTACAGCGGTCGTCTAAAGCATATGGTACATTATTGATATTGTTGAGTATTTTTTACGTTTTATCCTCATTAATAATTCTATGAACGTATTTTTGTATAATCTATATTTTAATGTATCATTCATTTTATTGCCCCAACAATATGACTTGTATACTTTATCAGACACCTCATAATTCGCCAGCCAAAACACAAATGTTTGACCCAAATTATCAAAATCAAACGAAAGATAAACCAAAATATAACAACAAGGATTTTATCTCACCAACAGTAATTTAAATCTAGGAACAAGTAGTCCTCGTCCCGGTATATAAAAGTAGCCCATCAGCTCTTCAAGATTCTGCATCGGTTGGCGAGTCTATGACCTGGCAAAAATTTAATTTGATAACATATTTATAAACAGAATTTAATGATAGCAGTATGGTAAGCCGATCTATTAAAAGTTAAAATTTCACCTCTAATGCTACTGCACTATACACCATTTTCTTTTTCAAATTGGACTGCATTTATTTTCTAGTTGAGAATGTATACATTTTGCAAATATAGTCGACAGAGACTTTGTTTTTTATTATGCTTATAAGGATGCTCATGTTAGAATCACAATTTTAATAAGTGACAGAATTCTCAGATAATTTACAAAAAGCTGCAAACAAAACTGAAATACAAATAATATATATTATAATGTATTAAATAAATGATCCGGCCTTAAACTCGAACTCTGATGTAAAAGGCTTGCTATTGTTTATGTATTTTATGTATTCTTCATTGAAGTATGCTGTAATTTATTCTAAGATAAAAAGAATCTTGGAGGATCAAAAGTCTTTTGATTTGAAAAATGTCAGCAATGCTTCATGAAATAAGTTTGAAAGAAAATATCAATGATATAATCATGTAGCAGCTATAAAATTAATATTCATGATATTACAAATAAAGCATTCAGCATTTAATCAACTTCCATGATACCCATGAGAAAATCACTGGTTTGATAATTTGATATTATAAAGACGTCTTAGTTCATTTTTTCTCAGAAAAAAATAAAACCGCCAAAGTCTTAAGTTATTATTAGCTTTCAACAGCACTTGTTGTTCTGTTTATAGGAAAAATGAAAAGATATGTGGTAAATATCATAGAGACTGCACTCCAACCACAAGTAAAACAGAAGGAATTTACAAATCGAGATATCCACAGTCCTTCAACTAGGATGAATTACTACTTCTTGTGAAAGCTCCAAATCGCCCCAAATATAAAGCGTGTATACGTAAAATAATACTGATCCTACATGAATATAATCCAAAATGTACACGTAACAAAACATATAACACAAATACAAACCTATGACCACCATTTCTGACCTGTGACAGGCAAATGAGAGATGTGGTGGGATTAAACTAGTTAAGTGGAATCCAACCCCCAAAGAGTGGTCAAAAGAATTCGAAGATACCAAAGGGGCAGACAAAAATCGTTAAGTCGGTAGACAGGAAAGACCATGGCCAACAAAATGAACGAACCCTACGAAAACCAGAGTGAGGTCAGATAACCCGGAAAGGTAAGCAACTCCTGCTCCACCAGTTGCACCCGTCGTGTTACTCAGTAGACAAAGCCAGTGTATAGTCTCAATCGATGAAGCTTTTTCTCCACTGCAATCCACTATTAATAAAATCCTGATATGAAGCACAAGACCTAGAGTAGGGTATCCACTAAGAAATATACACTACGTATGCAGGTGCGACTGGAATCCTGCTAGGCATGAACGGAAAGTTCAAAATCAAAGTCATATCTCTTGTCGTTAAGGTTTGTTCCTAACCTAATCATACTGTCAATTTCTAGGTGTAAGTCTAGCTATGAAGCCACCCATTCTGTTTCTGTAGTATCTTTGATTTCAAGGTCAATAGGATAGATGCAGTCAACATAGTCATCAAATTTAGAGTTTTCAGCGAAAGGACATCATCTATATAGCGAAACGTGAAACCAAAAGATTGAGCCTTTTCTCTTTTCTCTGTAGAACACTCTGTACGAAGTGAGCTTCATACGAATAATCAATGAGAAAGGGCGCAAAGTTGTTCCCCATTGGAATGCCGACAGCCTTTTTAAGCACACGTCCGCCAAACATTACAAAAATGTTGTCAATCAAGAAATCTAACATTCCGCAAATGTCATCTTCAGATTACTTTGTGTTAGAATAAGAGTGGTTAATAACATAAGGTTTGTCGCCCCCTAGAACCAAATATTTGTATCTGCGTTTGCCATCTTTTTTTAACAAAACAGATGTGAACTAAGGCTCTTAACTTTTCTTTAAGTTTTTTTATGTGGAATAGTAGTATACGGAGTGGAAAAATCAAATGTTTTAATGCTCTTGCAAGAGGAAAGGGGCCTCGATTTGATGCATTTTCTAACAGATCTTAACTGTCAGTAACTTGGAAAGAGGTTTTGCGAAGCAATTGGAAGACCATGCAATGTAACTTGCTTGTAAGGACACTTGTGAAGCTTTGGAATTTATTAAAGTTAAGGAGGATCGAATTCTTCCTTTTTAGTTGATATTACAAAAGAAGACAAAACTGACAGATGATTGCCAAGGATTTCTTCTTTGGTATATGTCGTTGGGGTATATGTTGGGTTGCTAAGTGAACTGTCACCTAATTCCTTTATCATGGACCGAGGCTCACGGAACTTTGACCCTTCAGCAAACACATTTCGTAGAGAAATGTTTTCGACAATGTTCTGGTCACCAGTAATCACGTAGCCGGCAGGATTATATTTGAATGGGGAACTTTCACAAGTGCAGTCCGGAGGTTTAGACTTGTAGTCGTCCATGCTGA
>JAULBM010000001.1:648004-661440 GCA_032357055.1 Geukensia granosissima
CGCAAGTTGACGCATGTCAATTTGCCAACTGACCCAATAATTTTCGTAATCGGACCAGTTCACATTTATTGATTTTATCAGACAGTATACATGAAAGGAAAGCGGGTCAAATTACCGGTAAAGGAGAGTAACAGATATTTGTTGGACGAACAGTAACGCCACGTCTAACGACGTCACTAACAGTAATTACGACAATAGGTTATGTTTTCAATGACGACGTTATTATTCAAGCAACATGAATATCTCAGTAATGGTGAAACCAATTGAAGAGTTTAAACAATGGAATTGGTGGGAAATTGATAAAATATTTCTATCTGTTGACCTAAATAATATTTTAAAGCATTCTAAACATCGTATGTTTTATGTTTTGTTGATTTTGTTGAGTCTACCGTTTTTTAAGACTTGTTTGTATTTAGACAAATATATTTTTCTGCTTTCGTTTGACTGTCACCCAATACCAGCCTCGTTGCACTGTCATCTAATACCGCCTCGTTGGACTGTAACCTAATACGTACCAGCCTCGTAGGACTGTCATCTAATACCAGTCTCGTTGGACTGTCACCTTATACCAGCCTCGTAGGACTGCCATCGAATACCAGCCTCGTTGGACTGTCATCGAATACCAGCCTCGTTGGACTGTTGTCGTATACCAGCCTCGCTGGACTGTCATCAGTCCTAATGTCTCATTTGTATGGATATCATCTTGAATGTTATCTCACTATTCTAATTAAAATTCCTAAGTTGCACAAACGTGTGATAGGTTCCGTGATGTACGAAGAATTAAAGTGTAGAAAATGAAAAGGTATTTGTATTATATACCCACTACTATATTATGAGCTGGTATATAACGTAAAAGGTAGCAATGAAGAGAATCATCAGCTATTATCATCATATTTCAAATCAAATAGTTGTATATGTATTTCAAGGAGTAACCTCTCGTCAGCAGCATTAGAATAAAAAATAGGATTTCATTTTTTATACGTAGACATAGGAAGTCCGGGATCCATCATTATACTTAGACATAGGAAGGTCGGGATCCATCATTATACTTAGACATAGGAAGGCCGAGATCTCTCATTATACTTAGAAAACCTTCTGCTGGATTTGGTGTCTTATTTCGATTTGTTGGATATGACTACTTCTAAAATGTTTGGGTCCCGGCTTTCCTTTAGTCAAAATATAAAGACATAATTTGTAATTATGAATTATGAAAATTCATAAATCATATTTACACATCGTAATGAGTCTTTGAGACTTTAATTTGGGAAAAATATTTAAATGATTTTAAACCAGTGATAACGACATAATTGATAGTCGAGAACACGAAAAAGAAGAAACAGATTCATATCATACATATGTTTTCATAAGTATTATTTTTAAGCACGAATGAAAATAACAATACATTGATGGTTTACAAAAGGAATACACATGATCCTAAGTTTAGCATTCAGTAAAATAATAAAATTTTCTTGAATTGTCGACGAGTTCATGATAATATGATATATATATAATGATATATTAAGAAAGATCACTTTTAATTTATGTAACTAGTTTATGATGATTTTTCTCGGTGTCAGTAATTCTGAATATGGAATGTTGACACGATCATTCACATGTGGTCATTCGCATAAGTTAAGCGTAAAACTATATTATATAGTTATCTATGACGTTCCTATAACCGCGATGACGGATTTTCCTGCCAATATAAGCCTTCATTGCATTTAATGTAGAAGTAATTAACATTTTACAGACCAAAAACTGTCAAATGGAAAATATTCTATATCATTTTTCTTCAAAGTTATTCTTTCCGCTAAGTTAAGTATATTTAAAAAATGGTTTTGTTTTGTCATCAGTTATATTGTCATTTAGTTGACAAGACGGTCTTTGTTCATTTGTTGTTTTAAAATTAGTATAAATAAAAAATGATAGAAATGAAATGTTTGTCGGGTTTTTATTATTTTTAAGTTTGCTTAATATATGCATTTATATCCTTTTAAATACTCCTTCTACGACATATGAAAATGTACATTACTGATAAAATTTTTATGTCCTTATAACATATAAGAATATGGAATATATAAAATTATCTTATATTTAATAAATAGTACTGTGTGTCTAATATATAAGAAAGAAAACTATTTACACAATATCCAGGTTATTTTTGGAATTCCAAATTTATTCCATTAAGAACACTTGTGATGTATATTACAGAAAAACGAATAAATTACCATGTAGACCATCATCCTGACAGGTAATTTCTATTTATCATAATTATTATTTTAGCATTGTCTCTGCAGAGTCATTAACAGGTGTTTCTCGTCATATACTTTGACAAGTTGTAGGAGAAATGTGTCCTTTAATAAAAGAAATTATTTTATTCTATAAATTTAGAATTCAATGTTTCTGACATCAATATTGTCCGTGAATAATAGATATTTTTACAGAAATAAAGTGACGACCATATTTAATGAGATAATGTAGTTAAATTTTAGCAAAGTAATCATTAAACAAAGGAAATACAGCCAAAAACCCCGAAATAATAATAAATGGTTAAATCAAAATGTAAAAGGAATTCGAAGATACCAATGAGGCAGACAGAAATCGTTAAGTCGGAAGACAGACAAGACCATGGCCAACAAAAATGAAACGAAAGACAAACAGAACACACAACACTACACTGAAAACCAAAGCTGTAACGAATCTTTTATTGAAATCTGGTATATAAGTCAAACAGAAGTGCTTCTAAAATTTCAAAAGAAAAAATCAAAATATTTAGGAAAACTAAATTGATCTGACGTCTTGCAACGACAATACAGCCCATGAAAATGTTTGTTTCACAGTTGAACCGCAAACTGACTTAGATTTCCTTATTATGTATTCTATATCTTATTTGATGTAACTATATGGGATTCCTTGTTTCATTAAGGTGTTTGATAGAGATCCATACTATTGAAATTTTGACGGTTCTTATACCTAAAGTGTTAACACCCCGCAGTTATGAAATTTTGTAATTAAAATAAATATTTATGTATTTATTTTAATTACAATCAAGGATTTGAAGACAACAAATAACGATGTATAGATTTATGAAATGTATGTCAAATTAAAATATGTAAGTCAATTAATATATCTACGGGCAAAACTTGTTACAACAATGTAGTATAACCCAAAGGCACATCCATGGATTCTATAATTATAAAACAAAGATGGCGACTGTAGTTTTCATTCATTGCCTTTAAGGATTTTTCTTTCAATTTGCCTTCAAGGAACAGACACAATACACAAAACATCTATTATGACATATTTTCCTGCAGGTCTTTTGCAAAAATATTCATGTTTTAGTACTTTTACTAGACAAGAATGCGGAAGATAAGACAAAGTAGGTGAAACTCAAGGCCAGTTTTGTTTTGATTATTCTATGGATTAAAAATGGACAGTGCTTGTTATTGGGGCTTTATATTCAGCTTACCTGATAGATTTTCTTTATTTCTAAATTATCTGTTGGAAAATATTTCAGTTTGTGTGGTTTGAAAGACAAACATGATTTAAACGGACAATATACAAATTATAATATTGATCTTTAAAATATTACATACTTATTTAATTAAGGATATATTTTCATCAATATGGTAAGAGATTTTTTTATAAAATAAATGGGAAACGCCAAAGTCGCCATTTATCACACTGCTTGTTTAAATATCAGTTAAAATTTTAATTCGACGAGAACTTAATAGTTTTATTAATAAAATATATATATAACTGTACTAAATGAGAAATATATAATTTTATTTATTTGTTTTTTATCCTGATTTTGAATAATCTAACTAGTTCTTTTCTTTTCTATAAAATATAATTTTTTTAAATACGTTGCAGGTTATGGAATATATGCCAGGAAGATAAATCCACTCGTACCTTTCAGATACGCTTACAAAAATATTAAAAATATTGTTAATGTAAAAGTTAAATATCAGAAAACCGAAATTACTGAATCTTATCTATCAGTACAATTAATATTTGTGCAAAATTTGTTTATTTAAACGAATCATGACAGATACCAATAATATATTCAATATAAAAACTAATTCAAAAATGTCGCTATAAAAAGTATCCGCATAAGTAGAGAAACCTTATTGTAAATATATACACGTTAAAAACCTAGATAATTTTTGGGGGAATAGGTCATATTGATTCGACACAGCGCAGATGAGTTTGTGGGTCTGTATTGTCATATAGTTCCTGATATTTGAAACAGCTTAAGATACAAACAAACAAGTTTTAGAATATATATTATAGAATTCAGTATAAAGAAATTTGTTTAGCAATGAATTAGTGGGTACAGATTAGTAAAGATTTCCAAGAAATATCAAATGTTCGAGGATTGGCGATAACAACTGCTAGTTTATGCATTTAGAAACGAGACATTTTGCACCAAAATGTATGTCTAGTTAACCATATGTCCCTTTCATACGGCCTTTAATGTAATTACAGACATATAAAACAAAAATCGGAAACCGTATTCCTTTGTTCTTTAATTAATATTACATGTAAAACTTGTTCTCTTCTGACAAAAGTATTTCAAAGATTGTTATTGTCATTTGTTGAGACAGCCAGGCGCCAAAACCTAAGAATTAAATCGGTTCGTATCCTTGAAATGTAATATTTGTATGCAATTTTACGTAAACCTCAAACGACTAATGTTAAACTTAGCTAAATTTGTAGTTTAACAAAAAAGCCTTAAAATAAGCATGCCATCTTATTGATATAGGAAAACTCCATACAATGAAAATTTATGATATCATTAAAGGTGTGGGTTGACATATGAGCTAATATCCAAGTAAAGACAATCCCGTAAATAAGAATGCTATGTCATAAACCTGGTGATTTTTGGTTCAAATGAGCATATTTATTAGAACATGAGTGATTTACATTTAATATGTCAACTAACCAATTAACAAAAATGGTTCTGTGACCGAATACATCTTGATCTCTGGTGCTTGTTCTGCTATAGGCATATCCTATTAATTTTCATTTAATTTCTGGAAATTCTTAATATAATGTTTATATGAACTACTGTCACAACTGAAGATCTTGTCTGATTACAGTTTTTCCATCGTTTAATATGAATCTATGGTCACCTACGTTTATCCATGACTTTTTGTATAATTGTGTTTGTAAGCTAATATTGACCATCGCCAAAAATAAAGATAATAATAGTTTCATACTAAGAGACTTTTCAGAAATTTTGTTAAATGAACTTCTTGCATCATAGGAAGTTCTTCCCACTGAAATTGACTTAATTTAGTTTATCAGGAAACATTGTCGGAAATTCGTTCTAAGTCTTTTAGTCAGAAACTGTTTCGTTAATCGAATGGCTGCTTTGTATTTCGAGTGTGACCTCTGTCGAAAATCTAAAACATGGCTTCTATGCAAGTGATACAATTAAACAAAATGTCTGGTAAAAAGTAAAAAACTTCTTTGACAAAAAATCCAATAGTGTCATTCTCATTCGTGAAGGAAAGTTCGTTGGATGGTCCACTCTCGAAATTTTAGTTTTTTAGGAACCAGAAATTCTACGACTCGATTTAGTCATGTTTGTTAATGTCTTCGTGGACTCATATTTTTTGGTCGGATTTGATGTTTTATTAAGTGGAATTATTTTACAGGTGAAGAAGACCTTTATACGACAGCAATTGAAATTCAATAAAGTTTTCTGCTTTATCAAAAACTTATGACGCAAACTTTATATAGGTCTCGTGGTACCATTTATATGCTTTTTGTTTCATGGTCAGTGGAATTCCTCTTAACATGTTTATGAATAATAATAAATTTAAACTTAAATGGGAGTACATACGAAATAAAGTTTAAATATATTGCATCAAATTTTATACCAAAATTTTACTTAAGTCGATATTGCAATTGAAAATTTATCAAAATTGTAAGTTACAAGATCTAAATCACAACGGACTTTATATGGATATGTTCAAGTCCTTTGGTATAATGTTGTATATAATCTGTGTTAAAAAAGTTTCAAAAACGCTTTATTTGTCATTACATTTATAACTGCAAATATAAAAATGCATACTTTTATTATCTCTAATATATATATTTCAAAATATAAAAGAAATATTTCCGCCAAATTGACATGCTTGTTTCCATCCAAATTAAATATATTTCCAAGAAATGAAAAAAACTGTTTCCCTGTCAGAAACTGTCATTTCAATAACCTTTCATGTTTTAATATTAATGTTTTTCTTTCGTTCCTTCTTTTTTTATTCAATTGTAATTTTTGCTGCCAAATGAGGTTAACATGTCCGTCCGTGGCAAATAATGCATTCTTACTATAACAAGACCTTATAAACCTAATTGTTAGAAACCGATAAGCTGAGTGATTTATTTTTAGGTGATCGTTCGCTGACATGATCGGAATGACTAGGCCCGTGCCGACAATACTAACACTTTGGTCAATTTCAGTGTTTTCAACATTTAGTCATAGTACTCGCCCTTCTCAAAATCTTTAATTCAGAATTATAAAAATAAAAAGTAAACACGCTTATTTCCGGCTTCCTTTTCTTCTGTTTGTAAAGTTTGCATGCCCTGGAAATTGTTGCATAAAAAGTCTGCACTAAAAGACTTTTTCAAAAATTTTCAAAATTTTAGATTGCATTCTAAGCAGTATTTGTAGTTCTAATTTCAAACCTCAAAATCTTCTAAACTCGCGATAAGTAAAAAGCGGATCCACTTCTATTCCATAATGAATCATAGTTCCTTTCAGTTATTACCCCGTTACACAAACAAATACACCTGCTTCCTGTTTGAGTTCCGTTCCTGTTACCGATATCTTGATTTTCACCAGGCACGGAAATTCAGTATTGCCGGCGGCATGACTTGACTTAGTTTAGTGTGTGATGTTGGTCTAACATAGAACCATAGAGGCTTTCCGTCTTTTTATCAAAACGGTTCATTGAATTTTTACACGCCAAAAGTGGTTTGCTATGTTCAGTCTTCATATATTTTGTACTAATGCTATTGATGAGAGGTTACTCCTTGAAATGTACATATATAATGCTAAAATACTCCATATTTATTCAACATAGGTAATTTTGTATTTTACAAGATTTTATTCTATTCGTTTCCATTTCCCCCTTTTGGTTTCTAGTTTATCTTGTCCTAGTCGCACAGCAAAATGCAAACAACAACTATCCAAGGTACATGAAAAGACATATATATAATGACATAAATGCCATATTAAGATGATGAAAATTCCTATAAAACAAATCCGCCTTTTTGCAATTTCTTGTCCAAAATTTGTAATAACATGGAACATGCCTCGCTATATATAAATTGTAATTGTTTTCGTTGGTGTGAAGCTACTTCTAAACTAAAAAAAAGAAAAGAAATTATGTTTATACAGTCTTTAGCGTAGAATTTTAAGCCATTGCCTTTTCTGAACTCCCAGAAAGTTAAGGTGTTTCACATTAAACAAAATTTTGTCAGAAAACACTGGACGTAGTAATCTTTTAAATGTTTGTAAACTGTGGTGACAAGGATTTTATGTGATCATTTCAACCATTGCCAGCTGAGTATAGGATCAAAAAACTTTTTAAAGATGAAGGGTCATAAATACAGTATTTTGCTGTTAAAATAATTTTTAAATGTTTTTTTTTAGATATTCATTTTTGAAAAGAAAGGTCATATTCTTCTGAAAAGAACCATCTTGACACCAAACTTGAAAACTTGAATTTTACAAAATTTCTAAATAGAAAATTGTTATAAGACAAGGTGAACATCTCAGCAAATGTAATGTGGGAGTATGCGAAACTAGTTATTTTGAGAAAATACGACCTCAACTTTGTCGAAAAATGGATCAGATGGACAGTTTTACAATCATGAAGATAATTTATGACGCCAGCCATAGTTTCATCAAATCTTATGGCAAATTAAAATTGTGCTTATTTTGTGTCTATTGGACATATTTATATATTTTACTTATTTGTTGTCTGTAATTTATACGTTTTAAACTTATATAAGACTTATTTTGAGTGGAATTTTAGGGCTCAATATGACCCTTTGTAAATCTATTCTTTGTTTGATGCTGATAAACTGGAAAATCTTTCTCTACACAGGACTTACTACCACTAAACATTTACGCCAAAGCAATTGAAAAAAAGAAAGGCTGTTAAGATCTGAAAGGTCAGTCTAGAAAGATAGAATGAGAAATGTTGTCGTCAAATGAACCTGGCCTTTGATTATGTTCTTTTGTTTCCAAACGGAAATTCGCTTTCTCTCAACATTACACCAGTATTCCATCACCACGTATAAGATGAATGATATTGAATTCCGATACCAGATGTAGGTCTCTTTCGTTTTTCCTCTATGAACACCTTTACTCATTAATCTATATCAAAAGAGATGACACCTTGATGTACCTTCACTACTATAAAAGTTACTTTGGATAACATCAGAAGTAAAATATACAGATTCAAGCATCTTTGTCTTGACCAGGCACTTCATCACTACGACAAGAAAGTCATTTGACTTGTGACTAATGTTGTCTTGGTCACATTCTACATGGGACCTTAGAACTCATCAGAAGGTTGACTCTGCTATAATTTGTTATTATATTTGTTCATCCAAGCAATTGTTGCAATATATATATATACTATTTTGTACTTTGTATTATAAATAAATATAAAGAATGTTAAATTAGTAATAACTTATTTGAGAACAACGTTAAAAAGATGTCGCTTTTTATTTGTCCAAATTGTAGTAGGTATCTTAATAAATTCAGATTTTACTAAAAGAATACCCATAGATATGATTTGCTATATTGATCAACACTTTTGTTGGTTACTATAGCTGGGTTGGCACTTCTAGTTTCGGTACGAACTGCATAATAATATGTTACACAGAACAACAATGGCAAAAACCAAAGCAAGACAACATAATTCATTGCACGAAAATATCTTATAACAGTTTTCAACAATAAAACAGAAATAAAATTAAATTTAATATCGAAATTTATTTCCTTTATTTTTTATGTCAGTTATAAGGTGGTGAAATAAGCTAAAATAAGCTAGTATAGAAAGAAAAATCTGAATTATAATTACTCCGTTTTTATTAAGATAAAGTTATATATTTTTTCTCAACGTCGCATTATAAAAATAATTTATCTTGCATTTATTTTTTCTCCAAAAAATTCATATATTGAGACAGAATAATTTTACTATTTTAAATTATTAATGTACACCTAAGGAGATCTCTTTTACTCTAATCAGAACATCTTTAGGCTCATATTAACCGACGGGTTAAAGCAGTGAATATGAAGACAAAAATCAAAATATGGACTTCTGTTTTATGTCATTTTGTCACACCACTGTTCCAGGTTATTGGGAGGGTCGAGTACTCACACATATTTAACCCCAACACATGCTTTATTGGTGTTTATCAAGCCAGGAACCTGTAATACATTGGACGTCGTTGATTTTATGTCTAAGTGTTACTTGTTTTACATTGTATGCTTATTTGGCCGAAAGATGTTATATTTATATATCATCACATTTTATTTTGGAGTCTTACTGCTTTCCTTAGGGTGAGTATATGTGTCCGTTGTTGTATGACTAAAGGTAAATTGCATTAATATATAAGTTTTAAAGCCAGAAATAAAGAAAAGGATGATTGTCCATTAGGCAATCTCCCTTTTCTTTATTTCTGGCTTTGAGGTAATATCAAATTACAAAATTTCCCATGTTGAAAAAATATGGAAATTTTGGGTATGATTTATGTACATTTCAAAGAGTAAACTCTCGTCAGTAGCATTAGAACTGATATATAGGAAAGCCCAATGCAACGACAGGGACTATACTAGGTGCAATACTTTTCGAAGCCTTTTCGTATTTTCAGTGCAGTTTTAAAAATTTCAGCAAATGCTGCAACTTTCTGAAAAACATTCTTTGATAAATCTCAAATCCGACAAGTCTGACATCTGGGCAAGTGAATACCCTCTAGGATCATGTCGAACAAAACGTATATTTGGTAGGTATTCTTGCATAAAAGAAGATACAAAAACAACGATAAAGACAGCTTACCAGACATTTCAACAAATACCACTGTTAAACTAAAAACAAAATAATTGTTCTTCTTAAAATAAGACTTTGTGTTATAACTCTGCTATCTATTTGCCTAGGAAGTTAATCATTTAAGGAGAGCGGTTAAAATGGATGGTAAATATGAAACAATACTTAAAGTGTTCTTTATCTCTTGATATATATATATAAATGGTAAACCTATTGATACATAAGTTTTGGTTAATAACTGTTGACGGGTTAAGGAGAATTATCGGTAATTACCAATGGTTAACGCAGAAAAATTATTTTGCATAAATTCTTTTTTCACGGCATTTTAAAATTGCAGCTTTATATGACCTATTGATTTATGGAACAATACAATGTACTGTGCACACTAAACAACATAGAGATTCTGTAAAAGTTTTGTTAAAATCTTTTTAGTGTTTCAGCAAGTTCAGTAGAAGTTGAATGGAAAGTGCGATGACGACGACGCCGATGATGAGAACTTTCAGGGGCTTTAAAAAGATTTTTATTTAAGACCAATTAAATAATTAATAGTGTTGTGACTTTCATATTTTTGTAGTCGTTTGAAAATCGTACAAATATATAATGCTGATTTCCGTAGGACAGGTCTTGTCCAAAAAATGCTCTGTTACTCACAACTAACCGAATTCTTAAATTACATCTATAGCACCATAAAAAGGCCTCGAGAACTTTGGACCCTATATTTTGGTCTTTTCTGTATATTAATATAGCTATAAAGGTAAAATTTAGGTTTTAATTTATTTAAATTTTATTTCAGCTACAAATTTAAGTCAAAAATCAATCTTTTTGTTTATTTTATCAATGCACATAAAACAGATTTTTTTTCTCTTGCTAAATATTATGGATTTTGCGAAAAATTGCAATATTCAAGGTTTTTCACCTAACAGCTAAAATAAAACGTCGTCTCACATGGGAAAGATCTAAAACAACAACATACAAATTACGGATGCATCCCAGGTTACGAAAATCGGGAATACATGGTACTAACTTTGATTGTTGAAATCTTATAGTTACTCTGACCTTGGACTGTGCCTTTTAAAAATTCTTTACAAATGTCAAATTCCACGGTTAAAATGGATTCAATAGAAGTTACTATAGATCTATTGTTTCTGTTATTTTTAATTGCAATTTATGTATCAATTAATTGACTATCTCACTGTTTAAATGATAATATCGGGAAAATTTCCGGGATCAAATCCATGATTTGTTCTTAAATGTATGTTTTCCCGTTAAGAATTCATGATATTGTCTTTGTAATCAATCAATGACGGCCCATCAAAGGGCGAGAACGTGTGTCACGGCGTTGTATCAATGAACACTGCCAACCGAAGTTCATTTAATAAAATTTTACGATTATTGATAAGCAGACCAATCAATTCAAAAGCAGAAGATGACTGCAACAAGATGGCCGATTGTCTTATTAACAAATGGGTGCCTCTATATCATATTTAGTCATCCGGTATGCCAACATGCTTCATATTTCTGATTTAATCTCAATAATAAGCTTTAATTGTATCTGTTTTACGTAAAATGGTAAACGTTACATCAGCTGACTCTACAATTGCTTTCATCATTGACACAAGATTCTAATGTGGTCGATTATTATCTGTAGGGCGATATGGGTGGTTTATTTAGCAACAACTATCTGTTGCATTATTTCATCTAATTTCATTTCTGTTTGGTCTTTTAGCAATAAAACATTTTATATTGTTGTATGAAATTTTGAGGAAATTGAAGTTTTTTTTCAATCTGACGTCTATTTGTCTGTCTCTCCATCTTTAACACATTAATGTGACCTAAACATTGTAATACATTGTAAGTATTTTTGCTGCAATTTAATTTTAAAATGGTTTCTTATGCCATGTGGATGCACAGTTACTTTTCGAATTTTCAATTTGTTTTAAAGGTCCAAAAAATGGTTCAATCCTTACTTTAGGCATGTGACTTGAAATCATCCTTCCGTTGAGAAATTTGGTTTAATTTTAATATTATAGAATGATTACATAAAGTATACAGATGTGCAATAAAGTAGTTTGTACCGTAAGAGCCTTATTTTCCAGTCGTTTTAGTTAAATTGTTAAAAATGCATCACACCTTTATTTTTAATGAAAATGATATATTTTCAAAAAGATATCAAAAAGATATGGGGTAAAAATCAGAGAGACTGCACGCCAACCAGGAGAAAAACAGAGGGAATTTACAAATCTAGAGGTCTCCACAATGCCTTCAACAAGGGTGGAATAAAAAAATCATATATACGTATAATAATACTGCTCTTACCTGAAAAAAATGTACAAGTAACAAACATTAAACACAAAGACATACCTATGACCACAATTCCTGCTTGGGACAAGGACGTGAGACAAATACGGTCATTACTGATATTAGATTTATTTAAAGCACGTTCTTTAGGATAAATTCCTTTGTAATGTTTGAAACTGAAACTGGGATTCATAACAATATAAAAATAAATCTGCTATGAGTGAAGCGCAGTTTGTGCCCATTGATATGCCAACTATCTGTCGATAGACCTTGTTGTCAAATCGTACATAAAAATTATCAAGAAGAAATTCGATCGCTTTAATCATGACAGATGATGTCCAACAAGTATATTTTATTTGTTTTTATTCATTCCTAAGTCCAGTGTAGAATACCCATCCGAGAGATCAGAAGTTCGTAGTCAATAGAGACAAGACAAATCCGAAACAAACTAATAAATAAAACGAAAACAAAAAGAACAAAGGTTTGGAATCCATGAACTCCTTTGCAAAACAGGAGTGGGATCAGGTGCTCTAGAAGGGTAAGCATCTCCTGTCTTGCGCGCAACACCCGTCGTGGAATCCTTTAAGTCTATTCCGGGTGAACGTCAATCCGAGATGAGGTCAACTTATTTTTGTATCACCGGTAACAGGTCTATAACTAGTTGAGATACACTAATACCATATGGATCAACCAATTCGTGATGGCGACCATAAAATTTAGGAGGGACGACTTCAACCTTGATTGGATGTATCCTTGTTGTAGTAATTTATGCGTCAACAGCAATGCTCTCTTCAGAAAATCAAACGGAATTGCAGCATATATAAGAACAACCAGACTTTTTGAATCACAAATTTATTAGATATGAAAACTTTTCCTTAATAAGCTTATGTGGTAAAGTGGTATAAAAAACTGTCTGTTGCAGAAAAGGGAAATTGAACAAATTTGTTTGTCTTAAATATCTAGGGAATTTCTACTTCAAAAGTAATTGATAGAAAATACGAAATAACCAATGTTAAATAAATATGAAAAATTTAGGTATGCTATATGTACATTTTTGTTAAAAAA
>JAULBM010000001.1:661540-672067 GCA_032357055.1 Geukensia granosissima
GAAGATTTATTCACCTAAGAAGATCATATTCCCCGCGGGCTTCGCCCTTGGGGAATATGATCTTCTTAGGTGAATAATCTTCATATTCCCCTCACCAAAATGCAATAAATGTATAATATCTTAATTCTGATCAGTTCCAGATCATAGGAAGTGAAAATGCGACTGACTCATAATTGTCTTACAAGATAAATGGACGAGGTTGAGAGTTTCTAGACCTACTGTCATTGTTGGTGACGCAGGAAAAAATATCCAAACGTATCATACACATATAAAGGTTAAACAAACTTCTGAAATGACCACAAGATAATCAAATGTAAAAATGAACACTTCACATTATTCAATGTCTGATGAAGTTACAGCATGCTTGGCAGCATTAAAAATTTGGAGTGGTGTGTTTTAACAATAACAAGTGTTCTACATTAGTTATTTAGTAAAGAATTTTTCTAAAATATTATTGGTGATGTTACAAGATACTAACCATTGGGATCAATCTGATATGTATCGGGATTTATTAAGTCTATGGTTACACCTAGATCATGTTCTGTCAGCAGTTCATACTTGTATGCTCGCTCTAATGAAGTGGCCTTGTACTCTATAAATCTAAAAGATAAAAAACAATTTCAAATAGGCTGGCTGATATAGAAACACATATATAAGTGTAAATACAGTAGTAAGGATATATAAATGTGCTTGAAAGCATAATAAACCAGAATGAATAATCAGCTGAGTATAGTGTCTTGGTGCTGAACCATGAAAATGAGGCCAATGACACTGTTACATGCGTCGACATATTGCAGACTGACATATAACCCAAGAATGAATAAGCATACTTTAATAAATGTGAATAACTGAAAAACAAACCTTAGCATGAAAGTTTAAGGAAAATAGTATTAAAGTTTGGAAAACAAGTGCTTAATAAATTTCTAAAACAATTCTATTGCAAGAAAAGTCTGTCAAAATTTGACCAAAACTAAAATATTTAGCACCCTCAAAAAAACTGGTTTGGAACTTCCAACCTTTTTTCTTATATACAGTAATAAAATTAAGAAAACTTCTTTGCATTGGTTCAGAACACTATTTATAATCAGTAACCCACAATTAATGCCAACCTTTATTTTTATTTATTTAATACATTTTGCACATTGTTGTATATATATATGGTATAAACAATACCTGTTTGACTCAAATGGATAGGTGATGAACTTTGGATCAAATGGTATATCTGGTAATGTGTTGTTATATTTAACTCTAGCTACTAGGTCAGATCTGAAAAACAAACAAATCATGCTAATTAGAAGATATTTCATTACAAAAATAAAAGTTCCAACATTGTTAACTGAACATCTGAACAGGCAGAATAAATACACCCTTACACTCTAACAAACTTTTACCTGGAACTGATACCAAACAAAGTGTTCAATTAGAAACAAATACTGTTACAAATAACAGCAAACAGCTATTTCTTAAACTCTGAAAGTCACTGAGAAAAATTAAATGAAAAAAATCCAATGCGGTCATTTAAAAATACAAATACATGTATATGAGAATACTTTTAAATTACTACGGTATGTCTGACCTTTCAAATTCAAGTCTCTAATCATTGTTAGGCAAGCTTAACTCTTCTGCTGAGTCCTTTCTTAGCTGGTTTACATCTTTTTGGAATCATAACTTACAATAAAAATAAAAACACAATTTGCTTCCATGATTCCATTTGTTGAAAATTTTAAAAAGGAGCTAAAATTTTAGATTTTTCTGGAAATTGAAACTTTAAAAATATCTGGGTAAATAGGAAAATGAAATAATATGGGGTAAATGTCAGAGAGACTACACTCCAATGAATACTTTATGACATTAACATTGCATTTACATCAATTTAATAAGCCGTTTAGAACATTATGTGTGCAATATTTCTGCAGAGAGGGAGATTTAGGGGGAGAAACTAGTAAAAGAGGGAGATTGGTGTCTCCCACTAAGGAGACTTTCTTAAAGTGGGAGATTGACCCACAAAATTTCTTTCTCATCTCAATGCAACAATTTATACAAGGAAATGGTTGGTATCATTCCATTAATTTGAAAATTTAATATTAAAGAAGAGAACTGTATATTTCAGCCCATAGCAAAATCGACCTTCACCAAATCGACCCATAGAAAAAATGGTCCATACAAAAAATATATTGGATTGAAAGAATATGGTTAATTTATTTACAATTTAAATATACTGCCTATCAAATTCTTTAATTGTTTATTGTTGAAAATTAATATATAGTATATATTAGAATTTTTCTTTAATTACTATCACTTCTACATTTTATTATTTTTGTATAAATAATTTAAGTTTCATTTATCAAGTTTTTGCTATTCGGAATTAATAAACATTTTTCAACAACAGCTGCAATAAATTTTACAAATTACCTCAATTTTCTTACCATTTTTATAATTTTGTTTAAATAATTAGGATAGTTTGATTATGACAATACATTCATCAATTTACACATGACACACATTGATAATTAGATTACACCATCATTATTTTGTAAACAGGTTTCAGTTTATTGCCCTATGACAACAATAAGTACGGGTGGTGATGTGTGACACATTTCTGTTTAATTGCTATAAAAACAATAGTTAACAACATGCAGTTAGTTCATAACCCATAAGCTGTAGTATGAAATAAGAATTTCAACATTCAATAATAAGGAAAACCAGTGACAAACAAACAATAAATAACTACAACTTGTAATTTGTGCTGACAGTTGTACAATCCTTTTCATAGATTATTTTATTGACTCTGTTGATTTTCAACTGCCTCTCTTGCCATGTGAGGCAGCTATCACTGAATTCCTTTTAATGTTGCAATTCTAAGTTCATTATATGCAGAATTAACTCAAATTCTGGTTTGATTTTACCTACATGTATTTGTCCCTCAACTTGACAGCATGATGACAAATGGTGTGAAAAAGCTGTCAAATGGTTTGATTTTTCTTATTTCACTATCCCTTTGTAAAAAAGAAGATAGGTCAATGAAATTTTGATAACAAAATGCTTTCAAATGAAACAATATCCTATAGGTAGGCCAAATTTGTTATCGGCCAATTTTGTAATGGACTGATTTTGTTATAAGCTGAAATATCATGTATTCTTTTAGAAGACAAAAAATTGCAATAGGAAATTCCCCACCTACTGTCTGTAAATCTTAGGCCATGGAATAGCTTTTAGGAAATTTCAGACCTTTATCTTAGGAATATTTTAGTAATTTTTTGTCAAAATTAGAACCCAGCATTGCCCAGTGAGTCGTCCAATAAAATAATAAAATTAAAGTACTTCCCTCACCAGGTACTTTTCATGCACTTAAAACACTGTTTAAGGTTAGGAATTTCTCATTGTAATTTTTTTGTCTTCTAATATACTAAATTTTCAAAATGGAATGATATCAACCATTTACTTGCTGCATTGGGATGAGAAGGAAATTTTACAACTACATTTTAAGTGATATGTTAATCTATGGGCATTCTACAGAGCTTTTCGTAAAGGCCTGCCAAGAGAGTTATCTCCCTTTTACATTGTGAATCCAAGATTCTTTGCTCCAGGTTCATTAACCGCTGAAAAGAATATGAAAAACAAAAAGTTTCTGTTAAGACTCACCATAATACATCTTTTTGCAAAATGATATTGAGATAAAAAAATGATAATACCTTTTATTTTAAAAAAAAGCATTCCATGAAGTGAGGTTTACAGTCAGTAAAACAGATTTATGTGCCTAAAAAGTATGTTGCAGGCAGCACTTTAATTTTTACATTTCATTGTATGACTCACTGGGTTCTAGTTCTTGACAAAAAATAGTAAAGTTCCTAAAATATTAAAAGGTTTGAAATTTTTCATAGTTCAGGTCCCTGTGGCTTTGTAGTAATGTTTGGAAATGCCTCTTATGATCATTCAAAATGTAATGTTACCTTTTCTCGCCACCTCTTTTGCGATCGCGATCTTCTCTACTACCCGACTGGATAGTTGGAGGCATTTTCCTTATAGTTCACATTTGCCGTGTTTTCTTGTAACCGGAAGCATGTCGATTTCAGACAATATGCAACATAACTTTTTTTCTTGAATACAGTAGACAATTTAATAAATGCATTTTTGTTCAGTTCTTACAATGTTTATATCTATATAATTAAACGCAAAATTGGTTTCATAATTCCAATGATATTTGTTTATCGGTAAAAAATTGCGAATAGTGCATCAATCTAGCTTATGATAAGTCTTAAAACCAAAATTAAAAAAAATAAAGATAGTCTCAGAGGATCGCATTAATATAAAATCATAAGTTTTAATTAAATGTTTTTTTTACTTTTGGATCATTATCGACTGTGACTAAACATGCTCAAACATCGGCTTCGGCTACCCAGTAACACAATGGGTGACACCAATGGGGTAGGAGTTGACTACCGGTCGGACTTTCAGAGCACCTGAGTTCAGCTTATTTTAGTAGATTTACTACGCTTTGAAATAGTAGTTTTTTTGTTTTGTTAATTAATATTCAGTTCCTAGAAATCGGAATACTGCAAGTATTATAAAATACAAAATTACCAATTTTGAATAAATATATGAAAAATTTCGTATACTATATGTACATTTCAAGAGTAACCTCTCATCTAAAGCATTATAATCGAAACATGGAAACAAAGAATCAAACATGGCAAAAAGAAGCATTTATTCAAATCCAAAAAAAAAAAAAAAAGAAATGAGAAACCAAATCTGACAGCAGGAAGAACTACTAAGTACAATACTTTTTTAAGCCTTTCCGTATTTTCAACGGTGCTTTAGAATTTAAGCACTGAATGCAGAAAAATTCTGTAAAAATTGTTTGATCGATTTCGTGTCAGACAAGTCTGACAACTGGCTTATTTCATTATTCAAAATGGTGTTACATGTGGTAAGATTATGTTAAGTGAAAATTAGTTGGAAGGGCAGACAGGGTTATACCACTATTGACAACATATTTACCTAATGTTTAATGATTCAAGGAAGGGGGCGTCTAATATTGTGAATTATGTGTTTAATACAAAAAATGTATCTTTATAGAATATTAAGTGGTCCAAATACGAATTAACAAGACTGATTAAACGATCTTTGAATACTTACGCTAAATCGAGTGTTGTCAGACAACACATCTCTGAAATACATGACAAATTTGTTGTCGTCCCTGCTGACAAAGCCACAAACAACATTAGTTTTGTTTATTCACATTACATAGACTTGATATAGGAAGTTGGCGTTGAAAATTTATTTGCAACCCAACATATATCCGACACTTAGCAAAGAAAAAATTCTTGGGATTTCAACCAATCAGGAAGAATTTTATCTTCCTTCACTTTACCGGATTCTAAAGCTATACAAGTGTCCTTATCAGTAAAGTTACATTGTGGGGTCCGTCAAATGATCCACAAAACCTCTTTTCAAAAGAATACCCTCCTTAAATTATGAAATTAGAAGAGCATACAATTCCAGCACGGGAAATCATTTAACCGAATCCACACGACACTAGAGAAAAACTCTGTAATAGATACATTAAATCAAGGTCCATCCCTTCTTTTGTAACATCATAAAAAATTGATTTCTCTAGCTTTAACACATTTCCCTATTCAAAACCCTAAGAAAAATTAAGAGGTTTTGTTGATCATTTATTTGTTAAAAAGATTGCAAACGAATATTTGGTTCTACGTAGGGACACTTTTATTCTAATAAATGTACTCGGAAGATGTTTGATTTTTTTAACTGACAATATTTTTTGTATTTATTTATTCTTTGCGGACGTGTGTTTCGAAAGACCATCTGTATTCTAATGAGAACCAACTATACACCCCTTCTCGCCAATTTATTCTTATATTGGTGTGAAGCTGACTTCATACAGATCCGTCCGCAGAGAAATGAGAAAAGTTATGCTCAATCTTTTTTGCTTAAGGTTCCAGTACATAAATTATGTTATTTTCACTGAATAATTCTACATTTGGTGACTATGCTGACCGTATACTTCCCTTTGAACTAGAAATAAACTATATATATACTACGGAAACAGAAAGGTCTGCTACCTAGACTTACACCTAAAATTAGTCAGTATAGTCGGGTTACTTGACGACAATATGTCGTTTTCGAGATACAAGCGTCATACGGGACAGTTAAAAACTTATCTTATTACTTTGTCACGTTATAGAAAAGACGTACCGGTGCAATATGTCTTTGGTTCGTTCTTGGGATGCATTGCATATTTTAACGGACGGTATAATTCATACCCGTAGCCAGGGGGGTTCGAGGAGTTCGGACGAAACCCCCTCTTGAAAACCAATAAAAGCACCATGATTATACTCGCAATTCAGATTGAGGTCTGACTATTAAAGTCTTAAATAGGAAATGGCTATATTGCACGATTTTGCTAGACCCACAGCCGTGCTAAAGGTCGCTTCGCACCCCGGAGTGACCGAACCCACCCCCACCCCTTTTGACAATTTCTGGCTACGGGCACGGTTTTTAATTATGTTATGTTGTTAACAGTCGTAATAATTTCATTCTATTTCATTGTGTACCTTGAATTTCATATAGGTATTGCTGCAATTAACATTACTGCAAGATCATGATGACACAGAAGAAATTTTTGGTTCCGAAGTGATCTTACACTTTAAGAATTTTCTTTAAAACTTTCTTCAAAATATCTTTCGTCACAATGAATATTCAGCTTCATAAGGAAAAATGAAATTCTCATAAATTACAAATTTAACGGGAAGTTTGAAACGTGTTGAAATTGTGTATGTTAGAAACTTAATAAACGGGAAATACGCTTGCACCCAAAATTACCGGGATTGACATATAACATGTTGCGTCATCACAGGAACGACAGGATCTCGAAAACGACGTACATGTATATACATGTAGAGATTAATTTTTATTTTTCCACCATAAACTTCTTCTCCTATGTAGCAACAATCCAGTGAATATTTTGTTACATTTTTGTCCTACATGCCTTTGATACCCTTTGATATTATCGGTATTTGGACAATTCTTTCTATGTCTTTTAAAGGTATTTTTACACTACATCTTAGTCTTTGATTAGAGTCAGCTGCAGGCGCGGATCCAGAATTTTAAGTTTGGGCGGGCGCTGGTCCAGGTCAGTGCCTTCTTAGGGGACCAGGGGGGCGAAGCCCCCCCCCCAGAAGCTCATAGGAATCAGGAAAATTAAGAATAAAAAATTATAATATTTTCGTTTTTAGGGGGGCGCGCGCCGGGTGCGCCCCGCCTGAATCCGCGCCTGAGCTGTGTTTAGACTTTGAACTTGATGTCAGAAACAGTCAGGGTACTTTTTCGAGATCGGTACAATAATATCTTGTTGTCTGTTGTTTTATTTGTAATTGTCTGCTATGTAGTTAAAGTTAAAACTTATCGTCATATAGCTGGTTTTTAAATATAAAAATATGAGATTTGGCATGATTGTCCATGAGACAGCCAAGTAGAATCTAAAGAACTTTTATGATGTTTTGTAACATCACATTATGTGCCTGTCCCAAGCTTAAGTGAATATTTCATTACATGTTTGTCCTTCATGTTTTCTTTGGTTATTAATGATATTTTATTGTACACCGTAAATCTTGTCGAACGTGTTTTTGATTGATGTCCGTTAGCTTAAGAGAACCAGGTTTGTTGTCAGCTGTGTAGCTATCAGAAAAGCGAGTACTTTTTCGAGGTCTGAATTAACACTTTGTTGTCTGTTGTTTTATTTGTAATTGTCTGCGTACTATATGTATCGATTTCAAAGGTTCAGTCTTAAGCAGTTGGTTATTTAGCGGTACCTCGAATTACCGAAAAAGTGTTTTATACTCTATGTCAGAGTTTACTGGAACGGGTAAAAGGGTTGTTAATATTCTTATAAAATGGTGTTTATTTTCTAGAAAAAGACGTTAGTGCAAGTAACTTTTATTAATACGTTTTAGCAATCGCGATGTGTTTAAAGCTGCGCCGAGTTTTTAATTCTCTACGGGGGTTTTACATTATAAAATTAGTCATTTGTTTTTGTCGGAAGTGGCTACCGCGAGACCGGGAATATATATTGTCAATGCTGTACAGGGACGTAAATAACGCCGGTCCCTGTGCTGTGTAATAATTAAGTAATTTAACTAGGATAAGTTAACCTGCAAAAATGTTTATTGGCGCACCTGAATGGAATTTTAAAAGTAATTCTTCTGATATGTATCGCAAGAGGAGGTCTTTTTTGCGCATGTGCAGGTGAATGGACGTGTTTTTGAAAACATCCGTCAAGTCAATTCATAATATGTAATCTTTAGCACTAAAAGCAAACCGCAATGAAAGTATTACAGATTATGTGGAGTGTGTAAGTTGCTGGAAACCTCATATGAGTCCTATTTGACGGGAAATCCATGTAGTGTAGACACTATCTATATTTTATATTTTATATTTAGTTTTGCGCATGCGTAGGTGCTCGTATGTCAACAAAATTTGTGCTGAAAATATTTTGAAAGATCCTACAATATTAACATTCAGAGAGTGAACTTTTTCGATATTCACGAACAATTGATGTTTTTCAACACATCTTCAACCAGCTATTAACTCAGGATTGCCTAAAAGGAACTTTTAAAGAAATTCATCTTGGTTGTCAAAGAAGCTTAATCTCGCGCGGATATTTTCCTATTTTCGTATCTACTTCCGGTGTAAACAAAGAATGCATCTAAGAGGCATTATCTTGGTATCATTGGTAATAGTAGCAAACACAACATACACAAATAAACAATATGATGATGACACTTTCCAACCAGTCCTTATTCAGTATGGAAACCCTCACATAGACTTAAAACTGTATTATTACTTATGCTCTAAGATTGCACTGAAAATGAAGTCCAATAATCGACTGATTGCTTTATATATCGCTGTTATATTACTGACACAATGTCACTTCTCTGAACCAAACCCCGGTCCAAGGGCTCCAAAATACCCATGTGGACTCTGCCAAAAATCAGTCAAAACTATAGACCAGGCTGTAATGTGTGATAAGTGTGACACTTGGTTTCATATCAACTGTGAAAACATAAGTGAAGAAAATTACAATCGCTTAATTGGGTCTGACTGCTCTTGGTATTGCACCAATTGTGGAATGCCGAGTTTTGCCACTAGCTTATTCGAATCCATGTTGATACCAGAAAGCATTAATAAATATGACTCAATTAATGACAGTAATGATTCAATGAACTATAGTAATCCAGGCTCTCCACAAATGGCATCTTCGCCTAAACCAAACAGAGCCACAAAAGTTACTAAGCATAAACGAAGGCCACTTCCATCGGACACAGAAAAAATTAGAATTATGATAATTAATTGCCAATCACTAAGAAGACATAAAGACATTTTTCAAACGGCCATTGGCAAACTACAGCCGCATGTGATAATCGGAACAGAATCATGGCTTGATCCCTCAATAAAAAATGGAGATATATTTCCTGAAGAATTCAAAGGGAATGTTTTTAGGAAAGACAGAAAATCAGACAAACACGGAGGTGTATTTGTAGCCATCAAAAACGCATTCGTAAGTGAAGAAGCAGAAGAACTGAAGAGTAAAGCTGAAACAGTCTGGGCAAAAATGACATTGCCTTCAGGAAACAGACTTTACATAGGTTCCATATACCACCCGCACACTGCTGATACTGAATCATTAAATGAAATAAAAAACAACCTAGAAAAAGCAGCTAGTTTTGAAAACCAAACAGTTTGGGTAGGAGGAGATTTTAATTTACCTGACTTAGAATAGAAAGATCTATCAAATGTTCAAGTCAAGACTAACAGCAAAAATTCAGAAATACATCAAGACTTTGTAGATTTTATAACAGATAGGGGACTCGTCCAACTAGTCAACCAACCAACAAGGGGACAAAACACTTTGGACCTGTTTCTCACAAACAAACCATCCACAATATATAGAACTGAAGTTTGCCCAGGCATATCAGACCACGATATTGTTTATGCCGAAGCAACAACAACACCAATTAAGGAAAAACAAAATCCAAGATTAGTATACCAATATAAAAAAGCCGACTTTGAAACAATAAAAGCAGAGGCAAAAATCCTAACTCATGATTTTATGGAAAAACACAAAAATAGTACAGATATAAACGAAATGTGGGAGGAATATAAAGGCAATTTACATAAGCTCATTGATAAAAATATACCACAGAGGACAATAAAGCATCAACATGGTTACCCATGGATAACTTCAGACCTCCGTAGGTTGATGAGGAAAAGAGATAGACTTTATAATAAAATCAAAAAGACTGAAGGAAATAGTAAAATGAAATCAGCTTACAAAAACCTGAAACACCAAGTTCAAAAACAGACTAGAAAAAGTTACTGGAATTATGTCTCTAACATAGTAGCACCTGACGACAAACCAAACCCAAAGAAATTTTTCTCATTTCTTAAATGTATGAGAAAGGAAACAGCTGGAGTACCACCATTAAAATTTCAAGGAGTAACTTCAAG
>JAULBM010000001.1:704052-722466 GCA_032357055.1 Geukensia granosissima
TTTTGAAAAACTTTTTGCCTATTTGCCATCATGTAAAAAGTATAAATCTTATTAAACAAAGCGTATGGAACAAATCTAATGAGTATTTGTAAGAGCATGATCATCTCTTTCATCATGAAAAAGATCGAGACAGGCATAAAATAGAGATTATCATGTTTTCCAAACTTAAGTGCAAGGATATCGAGATATCTCCTGTTTAATTATTACTTGATTGAGTTCAATCAAATTTGGCCAGTATAGTAATTAATTTGGAATTATTGTTCTACAACAAAGTCAAATGTGTTAATTTTTCACATCACTTGTATTTAAATTACATATTACCCACAGTCACTAAAGTAAAAGATTTGTGGTATAAATCTGTCTCTTTCAACTGACAAGAACCAAGCAATTCATATGAGGGTTATTCAGGGTTTTTTCAACAGCAAATTTAATGAATAATTTAGAATCCTTTGTATTTTTGTGTTATCAATATTGGCAAATCATACAATATCATATTCAAAAGAAAGGAAATGAAGTTGTCAGAGTGAAAATTATTCTAACCACAATATAATATCTATGTTTCATAGACAAGTAATTAATGTTTTTCAGTGATTAGAAATAATTACTTAAATATATTGAAATTTTTATTCATTATTGTTGATTTATTAGAAAATCGTTAACAGTAACATGAGTAAGGAAATGCATGTGTCAAGAACAAAACAGAGTTTTTTATCAAATAGTTTAAATTGTTGTTAATATTTATTTGAAATCTATTTTCATATATAATTGTCACATGTTATCAAAGACATATACCATCACAATTATAATCTACCGATAAGTAGATAACCTTGGTATATTTTTATATCTAAAATGTGCAATTCATGGAGTAAGCTCTCATTAGTAGCATAAGAACGATTGAAGTTAGAGATCTAAACATAGAAAAAGAAGTATTCCAATCCAAACAATTCGAAATAGGAAGCCAATCTAGCGGTGGGGGCAATTACTCGGTGCAATACGTTTCGTTTTTACAATTACAACAAACCTAATTTAAACATTGTTTGATAATAAATTTCATGTTAGACAAGTGTAAAAAAATGTGCTGGTGAATACCTTTCTGAACCTATGGTCTCCAGGCAGAGGAATCGATCAGTGGTGTCAGAATACAAGTTTATAATGTTGCACAAGTACAATAGAAACCCTACTTTTTTCAATGTAAGAGAGCACTCCACTCAATCCTTTGTTTTTATATAATATAAAACATGAAATTAAGGTTTTGACCACTTTAATTTCCACATCAATACATGATTTATTTCTTTTCCTATCTTTTAATATGATAAACATGATTTATACAAAAGCTATATGACTTATAAACGCATGCTCTAAGAAGGCTACTGAAATGTCTGGCTGTTAAAAATGAATAAAAAACGAAACACAACGACAATGAACCAACAGTTCGAATCACATTTTCTTGGTCATCCTTTTCAAATCCATCCTTTGAATGTTCCGAAAGACAGCTTAACTATAGTTGGACTTTCTTATTATCGAAAATATCTCTTTTCCCGCACATATATTTATTATTTATATAATGTTACAACACTGTAAGGGTATTTTTGTCACAGAAGTCAGATACTAAAATATTTTGGGTACTATTTAAAAATACAGGTTTACCAATGTTGAATAAATAATGTGAAATTGGATATGGTATGTACATTTCAAGGACAAATCTCTCATCATTTGCATAAAAACCAAAACAAAGAAAACGTTTTCCGTAGGTTCCCTATGATAATCCTCCTGAAATATTGACACTTTGTTTAGCATGGGGAATAATTTTAATTTATGAATCAGCTTAACAATGAACAAAGCTCCATACCGTAAGCTGTAAAAGGTCCCAAAATAAAATATGACAACATTAAAATGTAACAGTAATAGGCAAATTGCTTCTTTTGCTATAATCGAATCTTTGATTTTCTATGTTTCGGTTCTTATGCTACTGATGAGAGGTTGCTCCTTGAAATGTATATATATATAGCATACCTAAATTTTCCATATTTATTTAACATTGATAAATTTGTATTTTACAATGTCAAACGAGTTACAGTAAGACGGTAAAGAACGAGATCAGCTGAACTAAAGGCTCCTGGCTTGTGACAGGCATATGAAGTACATGTATTTGGCGATATTAAACATAATTGTGACTTAACCTTCTCCCTTACCTGGGCCAGTGGTGTGACATATTATATTAAATAACCCTTTCAAAAATTTAACTAATTTCAAAGCACATGATTGTAACTATTTGGAACTGTAAATTAAATGAATTCTGTTCAATATTATTATAATATCAATATATAATTCAATTCTAATTACTTTTTGTTATAACTTAATTTCTTACATGTAAAAGATTTGTCGAGCATATTTTGTATCTTATAACTGAAGACTGACATACTTAACACGATTTCTGAATAAGTATTATTCCAACTTTTTGGACAGAAGTTTTAGTTTTTAGCTAAGTATCTTAATTTATAGACATACATGTCTACGCCTAAATTAAAGTGTTTGATATCTGAGGATTTGACTTTCAGTCTGATCATTTAATTGTATATTATTTTAACATCGTCTAATTTTTTTAATTAATCATATTTTATTTAGTTATTATATTGCCGAGTTAAAAAAATTGAAAACAAATATTTTCTAAAAGAAAGATGACTTCTTTAATTTTCCTATTGTGAATTTTCTATTTATATGTAGGAGCATTCCATCATGACCTTCTTATGGAGTATATCTCTTATGTGATACGCTACTCCACGCCTTGTTCTTCCTGTCAGGCTGATCTTGTTTACAACAAACTGTTTCACCAAGGATCTATAGTGGAAAAAATAATGTCATCACTTCTCCTTGAGGTTTCTCCTAGAAATGAACATATAGCATACCTAAATTTTCCATATTTATTTAACTTTGGTAATTTTGTATTTTTAAACCAGTGGGTCGATACCTCTGCTGGTGGAACAATGGTCCCCGCGGGTATTCACCAGCTCAGTTGTCAGACTAATTTATCAAACAATGGATTACAGAAATTTTTTGCATTTGATAAAAATTCTAAAACACTGAAAATACGGAAAGGCCTCGAAGAGTAAAGCACATAGTAGTTGTCCCTGCTGTCGGATTTGGCTTCTCATTTCGATTTGTTTGGATTGGGGTGTGTTTTCTATATTTAAATCTTTGATTTCCTATGTTTCGGTTCTAATGCTACTGATCAGAAATTATTCCTTGAAATCTACATATAGCATACCTAAATTTTCCATATTTACTTAACATTGGTAATTTTGTATTCGGATGTTTTTTCGTCATCATTATGACCGTTTCGAAATATTCATTTTACAAATGAAAACGGATATCTCCCCGCTGTCGTAAGATAAATCCATAAATTCTATACCGATTGTGACTTCTACTGGTTGTGACCTACAACAGGCTTTGATTACAGAGTAATACGACAGGTGTCACTATTAGAATGAATTCGAATATACCAAAGGGGCAAACAGAAGTCAGAATACAATCAAGACCATGGCCAACAAAATGAAACGAAAGACAAACATAAAACACTACACAGAAAACTAAAGCTGGAGTAATACGAACCCTACAAAAACAGGTGAGTTCAGGTGGTCCGGAAGGGAACTCCTGCTCCTACTCAGTAGACAAATAAATCAGAGCTTGCTTACGCTTCGGGGCACCTCAGCTTACCCTTGTTTACATAGGGTTCGTGTTACTCAATTTTATTCTGTGTGGTTTTTGAGTGTTGATGTTTGTTTCCCGTTCAGTTTTGTTTGGCATGGTGTTCTCGGGCTTTTAACTGAATGATATTCTTCGTTCCCTTTAGTATCTTCAAATTTTTTTTACCCCCTCTAGCCTCAATTTTTCAGATTGAAACCATCATTTATGCAATTGTCCTAAATAATTCGAATAGGCCTCCACATTAGAATAATTAAAAATGGATCTATAAGACAAAAACAACATAAATGTAAAATGTTCTCGCTTTTACTTTTACTTAATTTCCAAATCAGCAAAACAACTGTTACTCGATTAGATGAGAATCCGAAATAAATAATTAAAATACAAGCTTACCAGTGTTGTATCATGTTGGTTAATTTTAATAGGCAATATGTACGAGGAGTAACTTATCATCAGTTGTATTTTAACCAACACAAAGGAATCCAGGATCAAAACAAATTAAAAGAAGTAGTTAAATCCAAACAAATTGAAATATAAGGCTAAATATTCCGGCCACAACTCGGTTCAATAAGATTTAAAACATCTCCGTATTTTCTGTTATTTAGAATTTTAACAAATATAGCAAATCTGTTTAATATATTTGATAAATGGACTATGTGAAAGTAATACCTTTACGTTAATTTGCTAATAAATATCGCAAAGTATATTATTTATAAACTGATGGCATGGAAACACGTTTGTTTCCTCTATAATTATAAAATGCATTAATGATTTTTTTCGATTTTCTATGAAACACACTTACACACAGAGACACAAAAAGAAGAATTCATTTTTGCTTTTTCATCTATTTCAGAATGATTTTTGTGGACTTAATCCATCTAGTAAATAACAAGATATATAAAAAATGCATAATGCCCTATGTGACTTTTCAAAACTATGATAATTATGATTATGGTAGTGTCATTTCTGCGGCAAAAATTAAAAAGTCTAAGGCGTCAATATTTTTCAATGTACTATATTCTTTATTAAAAATACATAAAACAGATATGCTGTGGCATAAATTGTTTGGTGTAGTAAAATGCTCGTTTTAACAGAACCTTTTTATATTTGTATAATAATTGAAGATATTTTGATTATATATACAGGTATTCTAATAGTATATACATTCTCAAATGATTAAAATGTGAAACAAAGAACTAAAGTAAGTGTTTTAAGGAAAAACTGTGTTCTATCAGAATTTTGATATCATGAATGAATTCTCTCAACTGTAATTGGTGTATGCACCAACCAAATTGTCAACCCTTGATACACATTTGTACGCGATTTGTTACCTTTTATGATGAAGAGGACATAGTGCTAGAATTCCTTAAAGCTTAATTCAAGGTAAATTATTTTCCATTAGATCAATCGAAAAAAATATTTTTTTCAAGAACATGTGTCCAATACAGTGATTTTCTAGATAGAGCTCTGTCTTTGACACAAAAATTGCTCAGACAGGGATAGGTTGCTCCTTGGTAAAAGTCATCACTCAAAAAATTTTACGGTCGACACCACAATCTTGTCGGCCGGAATGAAATATCCTTTTCACAGACGGACCTTTTCCCGTAGATTGTCGGAGTAAACCAAAAACCGGCTGTTCGCTCTCTCCGTCTGGGCTTTGTGATCCCATGATGAAACCTTCCCCTGTAGCTTGAAATTACTAATACCGAATACCGGATTGCAAAATGGACAATGCGGTGGGTGTTTTTTAAGAAGTAGGAAAAGTTTACCGTTCTGGATCACCCCCTTTCTTTTGGGTGGTCCGCATTGTTCATAGTTTTGTGTTTTTTATATGTATATATTTCATGTTCCGTCTTGTTCGTGTTCTCGAGATTTCCATTTCTGTCGACTCTCCCTTTTTGTCTAGTCAATCGGGTTTCTTTGCTACATCTTTGTCAAATTAAGAATAAGCTGACAATTGACATAGTCAAACTAAGATTACAAAACAAGGAGGCAAATCAGAAATAAAAAGATCAGAAACTTGGGATACATGAAACGACAGAAGGAACTGGTGCTCCGGAAAAAATAACAAAACAAAACAATAAACAAAACATTTATCTGTCGATCCATAAAAAAACGCCTAACGAAAAATTAATTAAGACAAGAAAAACCCGCAATACACAGTAAAAGATTACCCTTTTCGATACTTGATTCACACAGTTTTCATTTAACTGCTACTACTTCTTTTTAAATAGAATATTAAAATCAAATGAAAACACTCTTATTAAAAAAACACTTTTAAATTACTCAAAATTATAAATGTAAGTATATATTCAATAACCTTTTAAATTAACTTTTATAAATGTACAATCTGCATTTCTAGAAATTAAAATTAACTAAAAATCGGGAATACCAAAACAGATAAAAGGGACAATTAGTTTTAGAAAAAACTGCATATAATTATAAAAGTAGAAATTCTAAAAAAAAATAGTATAAATGAAAACAGGTAAATGAAAAATCTATCACAAATCTGTACGATAATTAGAAGTACTGCAATATCAAGTGTACAACTAAACCTAGAATCTTTTGACAATTGAATGCATTTTTTTTAGTATAAACAAATCTATTAAGTCATATTAGCACATCTAAAATATATTCAGTTTTTTAAGTACTTACTATACTTTCATCATTTTCAATTTTTTTGTAATAAGAGTTGAGGAAATCTGACTGTTCATGTATGAGGTACATCTTGTAAAATATAGTTTGCTTTCTAAACATTTGTTGAAAAGCTACTACATTGGCGGCTATCCTGTCCTGTATGTTTTTGTCTCCAAAAATGATTTATACAAAATCTCGTTCGTTAAGTCCTATCAAGTATATCAAACCTTTTTACCAGTAAACGGAATGTCACAATTTGGTCCTTGATATGGGATAGGTGTTTCCGAGGAACTTTGAGCTGGTACACTTGGTATTCGTTGTATATCGTGAATTCTCTGGTATGTCGAATATGGTTCGTAACGGCTTGGTGATGTGGACTTCATGTAAGCAATCATTCTTCTCATTTCTTCCAAAGCATTTGCTTGCATTAGAATGTAATTCTTAGCCAAAAGAAGTGTAGCGATTTTTGACAATTTTCTAACAGATGGACTGTGAGCGTATGGTATGACAGACCTCAAATCGTCCAAAGCATCATTTAAATCGTGCATTCTCCTTCTTTCTCGGGCGTTTACGTTAAGTCTTATAGCTTTATGTGGAATATGTTTTCTTCCACTTCGTATCTTGCCTTCAAAATCTTGACAATCTTCGCTAGAATATCCTGGATTTTCTTCGTTTTCCTTTCTTGTGAAGTTTCTGTCAGCGCTGTCAGAACTACTATTGTCTTCGACGTCAATGTTAAAATCGTTATAGTCTAGATGTAAATGTTCCTTGACTTCAGCAGCTAGATTTGGTGGTTCTTGTTGAAAAGATTTACTTGGTAAACCACTGTATGAATTTGCGTTTGTTATCAAAGGATCAAATTGCTTTGAAAAATTTGCTTCTTCTGTCGTTTGGGAAAGATTTGGTGTTTGATGATTTTGTTCTAACTCTTCGTTCATTTCTCACATATAAAAATTCAAACTAAAACTGAAACTGTTAAATTACTAAAGTTCCCGTCACTTAAATCCTGGTTATTTCAGAAACTTCAGCGTATTGGATCACTTACTCATCTTGAATATTTTGTCATCAAATCTGTGTGTACTCGTTGACTACAGCAATTCCATTAATCAAAGATTTAAGCAAATCTAATTGGTCAACTACTTGTTTACGCAGCCAATCATGACACTCGATATTTAGCAATCAAGATGATGAAAAGAACATCGATGCTCGTTAAGGATAAATTGTTACGATTTGACGGTAAAAAGAAAAACACAAATGATCACAGCTGCAACAACGTCGTGTCTCCTATAACCTCAAGACAATTCCAAACCTTTGTAAATGAGCTTTTGCGGATATAAAAATTAATCGCTTTTAAATAAGTTGTTTTTACAATAGATAATATTTATGAAATTTTTAAATACAGTTTTCAGTTTTTTTCAAACAAAAACGCTTTTTTTAATCAATATTTTACTTGAAATTGGTAAATTCATAAATATGGCCATGTGTCGAAGCCTTTCAGGTTTCTGCTTCGTTGAACAAATCTTCATGTATTGAAAGAAAAATAACACATTTACACGGACGATCTGCCCCAAACAAACATTAAAGTGCATTTTATTTGAAGATAATTTGATTGTGGTTTATTCACCGGTACGACCAGAACAAGTTCAACTTCGTGTTTCAATAATGAAACTGTATTTTGTACAGCAATGAAAATTCAATTAAATTCAGTTAATAATACAATCGTTTTTAAACACTTTGATCAAAATCTGTCGTTTTCTTTTGAAGCTAAGGTTAGCATAAATCATTGCTATGTATAAAATTAATTGTTGTGGAAAGGTAATCATCACCTTGAAGACTGAAGGAGGAGTTTGTCTAATAAAATCCAAATCCTCGTATTGTAATATTCATCAATTAATTGCTATAAAAGATCACAATGGAAAAATTAAAATATGCTATTGACAGTGACTCAGTATCGTCGTGCGTTGGTCAGGTATTTTTTATACTTATATTATAGATCACAATATACTTATTATGAAATGTGATGTTGTACTTACATTGATTCTAATTACGTCTTTAATTTAATTATCGTAAATATTTTGTTGAAAAAATCCTTGTCATCTATTTTCTTTTTTGATAACTATAGGAACATTCAGTGTCACTTTCTTTGCCTACATTTTATAACAGTTAATATAAGAAATATTTTATAGGTAAAATGTTCATTCTGTTGAATCATTTTGCCATTACCCAGCCGAAGTTTGTCTAACGAAAATTTCATTATATGTACTGTAAAATTCTGGATAGCTTGTAACTTATAGCCACAATATTTTTGGTATAACGGTATGGAAATATTTAGAGAAAAAAGTTATTGCTCAAATGACCAGAAGTTTAAAAAAGGACACGTGATAACCCACAAAACAGCAAGCGAAAGGAGAAATAGGTTACAATAATAAATGAAAAGCTATTAGGATAGTTCCTAGTTAAAATTAAAAGATAAAAATAATACAAAATTGCAATCTATTCATTTAAAAAAATGAAAGATAAAGACATTGTTTTTAAATATAGAAATAGCATTTTTCTTGTATTGATTTTACTTTTCACATGAAGTGGAAGAAAGAAGAATTATGGTACAACACTATATAAACTTGGGAGACGAATAATTATTGAGGTTTTTACAATCGCATGTTAACAAAATTATCTAAACATGTTATCAGAGTGACATGTTGTAAGAGCTAGATCGGATTGAGTAAGAATAACTTTACAAGGAAAGTTGATGTATTATTTTCCATCTCATTAATAAAAAATATTTGTTTTGAACATTAAGTAGTTTCTCCAAGACGTGTGCAAGTACCCATGGTTCTTTGTTTGCGACCAGGGAAATCAATCAAGCCATTGACACTCGGTAAATACTGACATGTCCTCAACGTTCTGTCACGAGGGCGATAATTTAGGTGTTAAACCTCCTTGAAGTTTTCTATCGGATATTTTGAATAAGAATAAAAAGAACAATTTGCCACATGTCCCCTTTAAGTTTCAAGGGTTTGATGGTCTTGAATTTTAAGAAAAAAAAAACATTGTGAGAAAAATACCATGATAAATGGTTAAACTTAATACATAGTTACAAATACGGTTTATAATTCAAAGTTGTACTCAATTTAGTTTATTTTGCAGTATAAGCATTGTCTGGAAATTTGAAATTTTAAAAAATTAGACTTGCAATGTCTTGGCACCTAGCCTGCTTGATGGAGATTAATCAATCGTGATATGTATGCAGGTGAATTTAAGATAAATTTGAAAAATGTTAATGATGAATAATTTTGGTCTTACCGACAATTATTCTTTACGGTATCCTTTATATATATCAAGGTACTACTTCTATAATGTAAATAAATCAGTGAAAATCCAAAGTGAGGTACCGATTGAATTATAGTTTTAAGAATGTTTGCTAACAAAAGAACTGAAAGAAACCAAAAAAACGCATAGTGAAATCGTTATTAGAGAACAGAAAACACTGATAAAAATGAACAGACACAAAAGACAAACACCAGAACAAAAACAAACTACACAGAAAACAAATGATTAACACAGAATAAGGTAAACGAGAATATTCCCGAGGCTTTCGGAAAGGTAAACAGCTCTTGCTCAATTAGTGGCACTCGTCTTTTCACCCCTTATCAAGCTGGTGGTTAGTCACAATTGATGGTAGTCACGACGGTAAAGGAACGGGTTAGAAGTTAAGATAGTGGGGAGGTATCTGTTGTTAGTTATGAAATGGATTGTATTTCATTAAAAAAAACCGTAAATCCTCGTTGAGTAGCTTTTCTGTAAACAGCAAGTTCCTATCAATAAAAATCCCGTATAGACAGAAGCTTTGAAATACCGTAATAGATATGTACTTTATGCGCAAGTGCGGTTTGAATGTTGTTACATATGAAGAGTAGTTTAAAATGAAGTTCAGAGGCGTCTCTCGTAAAGATTTGTTTTTAACTTGGACTTACTGTCAATATTTAAATGTAAATCAGAGTATGAAACAGATTTTAAACGGTTGGTGAAGCCTTTTTCTACTTTCATATTAGAGTCACTGCGCTTAGATTTTTGGATTCATGAACTTGCTATGGTTTCTCTTGACTTTTCATGGGTTTTGTTTTAGGAAATTCTGTCTGACAAACTAGGGCCAGTTGTTCAAAAGTTAACGACTTTTTTCAACTTTGACTATTAATAATACTGTAGTAATTATAATTACAAGTATCAAATTTTGCTGGCTAAGACATCTCCGTTACTAGAGTCCATTAAAAAAATACTGATCGCTCACTGATAAACACACATTGGAAAAAAGTGCTGAACTTTTGAATAACATGAATTACTGGGCCCTGAATTATAAAGCTCATACAAAGTCAAGAGAAACCATAATTAGGTTTATACCGTATAATAACTTCTCAAATGACCTTTAAGGTATGTTTGTGAGTTTTGAAAAGAAAAGTAGGGTCTCGGCAAAAAAATATTGTTAATGCTATGAAATGGATAAACCCAGAGGAGTTCGAGAACTTGACAAAACCCCTGAAGAAAGTTCGATATTTTCAGATAAAAACCGTTGATATTACTTTTCGATCGCTGAGTTTTTCTGTCTGTTCATTTTCGATCTTTTGTTTTACTAGATAAGCAATAGATATTTTATTTTCTGGTCATAACAATAATGCATACACCTAAACTAAACACTGCAAAGACGGGAAAATCGGGAAAACAGAAACCTTTTTGCCCCCTGTTCTGTAGAATTACGTACACGAATAATATTTTACTTCCAATAACTTTTCAGAAAGCTAACATGATTTTCTTTCTTTTTTTGAAGCAAAATGCAAAGGTGGCAATAAAACATTACATAAGAATGTAATATCTATAACAGAGCATAAACTGCTGTTTATGGTACTGAATGATGAATAGCCATTGCCTTCAAAAACAAGTTTTAAATACCAAAGAAAACTTCAAAGAAGAACCAATGCCTTTCAAGAATAAGTTTTTAATAACAATGACCGACGGACACATTTATTGAATATCATACATAAGTATTTAATACGTGGAAAACAATAGTCAGAATGATGATTTTTAACTACACCATGGTCTTATATTTGTTATATTATATTATATTATATTGTTTAATTAATAAACTTGAAACCTTTGTGTTTTTGCTGTTATACCATGCCGGCTGGAAAAATCGACGTCGTTATTTTAGTTAGCGGGGCCTGGGTGGCCGAGTGGTCTAAATAGTTGATTTAAACTTACCTTTACAGATCACTGTAACCTATCACCAATACGGTGTGAGTTCGCGGCTGGGTTTGTATCATACAAAAACGGGTTGCGTTTTACTCGCATCGCACGTGATAAGGTTTGTCAGTTACCTGCCCAAGGTCGGTGCTTCTCTCCGGGTACTCCGGCTTCCTTCACCAGCAAAACTGACTGCCGCGATATGACTGAAATATTGTTGAAAGTGGCGTTAAACCCCATTCAAACAAACAAACAATCGTTATTTTAGTAATATAGATGTATATCAATGTGGATTCTTTAAATATTTTATAGAATATACCAAGCATTACAATTTATATTAGCAGATCGAGTTTTTTGTTTGATCCTAATCGAATACCCGCATTTTGAAAACAAAGTTGTCAATTCTAAATGAAAAAGATATTTGTATCAGATCGTGGTTGATAGATTACCAGAACATATTACATGCTTGATCTCATTGTATGATGAAGAAATATTTTTTCATTATTTTCTGTACAAAAGAACAAATTGAATTATTTGTGAATTCGTCTCTGTATGAATCGGAAAGTTGAACAATCAGTGGTTTGACAGATGGTACAAAAATAATTCACTAGATTGTTCTCCACTTGATTAATTGACAAGTAAACTTTTGCAATCTTATTTATTACAATTTAAATATTGTTTAATTTGAGAATATTTTCAACCCTCCTTTTAACATTTTAAATCAAATTTTTAGTTTTTTAAATATTTTGACCGAAATATCTTCACTAAAAATTGCAATGTCATTTTGATTAAAACGCGTTAGTTATCCTACAAATATTGGCATATTTTTAAGTCAAGGGCCTAGACCTATCAATTTTATCGGTCATACCCTTCACAACTTTTGTGCATTGAAAAAATTGCAATTTTAATGACACGGTTTCACTGCACATATTCCCACTGAGCATTTGTATAAATTAGTAAATTCTATTAGAATTCCCTTAATAATTTTTCAAACATAAGATCAAAAGGGTCACACAATGGTACTGTTCCTTTTAAAATTTAGAGATTAACTCTGTCTATCCAAAATTTTTGGGTTTTGTTGTTATCACAGACTAATTCAATTTATTCCAATTTTTCTTGAACTCTTAAAATGAGAGATAACACTTTCAAATTTTTGTCTCGCCTACAGCTTTCTTGGCAGTCCAAATGCCGTCGTCGGCGTCGTCGTCGTCGTATACATTTTTTTCAAACTAGTATAGTTTTGTCGAATTTGTATGGATAATAGTGAAACTTGCTCAGCAGCTTTTTTATGTTCAAAATATGTCATACATTTTGAACTTGAATTTTGAAGAAATTAATTTTTTTTTCCGTATTTTGACGGATAACTAGAGGTCTGATTTTTGCTTGATTTTTGGTTAACCCTGAGGTTAAGTTTTTTTTAAATTTAATACCTTTGTCAAATCTTTATAGATAATGGTGAAACTTGGTGAAAAGCTTCTGTAGGGCATATTGATTTCAGCCTGAGTCAAATTTTGATTTTTTTTTCTGCATTCTGGCAGATAATCGGACGTATGGAATACTTCAAATATTGGCAATACTTAGAGTAGGCGAGACACCAGGTTCCCTTTTTCCAAAAGTTTCCACAGTCGAATATTGCAAGCATTTTGCCTGGTTAGCTGTTTCTGGCAGCTGGATTAACTTATATTCTGACATGTTGTTAAAAGGCCAGATTATAAACTTCCAAAAACAAAAAAGAATCCTTAAATACGGTTTTTGAAACAATTTAACAGTTATTTAATCATGAATTATGGCCAAATATATCAGATCCTAAGAGTTAAATTTAACTCCAAGTTAAATTTGGTTGATTTGGAAAGGATTTAACTACAACTAAGCATAAGTTAAAAGTGTTGACAACTGAGCCCAGATAGATAACAAGAAAATATGATTTCTTATTTATTGTAATCGATTTATAAATTAAATCTCGTTATAATCCTTTTGACTCTTCGTGAAATATAAAATTTTGGCTAAAAAGGGGGGACAACTTAAAAGGATCGGGAAATCAAATCTTTCTCCTCATTGACGGAAATTCGTTTTGATGTAATTGATGGAGCAAAGGGTCAATGTTTGTACTAAAGAAGACAGTAGTTATAAAGATCTTTAAATAATATTATAAAGATAACCATTTATGTATAGGTTTATTCAAGTAACTGACACATCCCAACGGATAGTGTTTAAATTTGCGAGCTTTATTTAATACAAAAATAAAATAGGAGATGTGGCATGATTGCCCATGAGACAGCCATCTACCAAATGGCCGTCAAATTAAAACTCCTATACAGACACTTCACATAAGATGGGATTTATATTTGTAAGAATATTGTATCATTCCTGTCGTTGCTTTTTTTAACACGACCAAAGATGGTCATCTTCCTTGCTCATTTCTTCGTTCGATAACCTTGGAATCTTTTGTATTTATTTCGATAAATTTTCCTTCTAAGTCTTGTAATTTTATGGGTTATGGGTTTTTAATCTCTCTCATACCTTTTCTTCTGGAATAAGAGCTAGTGATATTATCAGTATTTTTCGCACATCCGTTATTTTTTAAATTTTTCTTAAATTACAATAAAATATAAATATCAGTTTTGAGCACGACACTTTATGGTTTTGACAGCATATAATTTTACTGATAATTTTCTTAAAATTTGCATGAAAGTTCCCTTATAACCGCAAAACGCTAATTGAATTTCAATCCTTAACAGCTTTCACCCATATGGTTAACTTTGTAACACCTTTATGAAACCAGTGTGCAACTGCAGAGTTTTTTGTATTCTTTTGAAGTGCATCTGTAATTTATTCCTAATTGAATTTGGTTAAATGGTGTTCTGGTGATTTTCATCGTTTAAATTACAACAAAATGAAAACCTTTTGTTAGTCACATGTTGTAATGAAAATTTATGGCGGGAAGGTTAGATCGGGGTATGTTATAATTTAATGCGCTTTTAAACTCTTTATAACTAAATTGATTGTGTAAAACATATTTTTCACTTAAAATTCATAAATGACAATATCAAGCCTTGTGGACAAGATATCTTACTTCTCTCGACAGAACTCCTAGATTTAAAAAACGTACCCGGAAAAATAACTAAGAAAACTGTTATATTTATTAATAGTTTTTTCGATATGTCATCCTTTGGTTGAAAATTGAAATATTTGGATATTTCATTTCATACAAAATACAAGATTTGTCATTTTGCCAATCACAGCGCTCATTAACGAGCAGAGTAATTAGACATACAAACAAATATGAATGAAAATATGGAACATAATACCAATTATGACCGAGTAAAATAGTGGAAAGACTTCCATCTGAACCCCCCTTGTTGCAGAATAATTGATAATCTAATATAGAAAGGGGTTCAAAAGGAAGTCTTGCCAAATTTATATTAATTATGATTAGGATTTTATTTGACATTTTAATATGGGTTATAGATATCCCATGATTTTAGTTTTATTAAGTTGTAGACGGACTTTTCCTGTGAAGTTGCGGAGTAAACCAAAAACGCCTGTGGGTTGTGATCCCATGAAACCTTCCCCTTTACCCTTAAATGACTAAATCACCCTTAAATAACTTATACCCGATTGAAAATTAAATGGACATTGCGGCGGGTGTCTTTAAAGAGGCAGTAGCTGCTTTCCCTACCGGACCAGCTGTATTCAGTTCCGTTTTTTATGGGGTCCGCATTATTCATAGTTTTGTGTTTTTAGTTTTATATGTACATATAGATCATGTTACGTCTTGTTCGTGTTCTCGAGATTGCCATGTTCGTCGTCTTTCCCCATTTGTCTGGCACTTCGGTTTTATCTTGCTTCCTCTTGTAATCATGTCTCTATCTATTAAGTAATATATGGCACAGTATTTTTATATCTGTTTTCTCTATGTTAAACTAGACAGAACTTTTTCGGAAATTGGAATATCCTTGCATCCTTGTCCCATAATTTGATTTTTCTCTAGGTCTTAACTATCATAATCATTAAGTATGATATTTCAAGGCAAAGATATTTTTATGAGAGTTACATTAAAACAGAGCATCATTAAGATATTTAGTCTCTCCAGGCACAAAAGTATAGACCGAGATATTGATGGGCCCCAGCCGCAGGTGTGTCCATACTTTTGACCCGAGGGCAGCTTTTATATCTTGATAATCGCCTTCTTTATATGTAACTTCTGAAGAACTATGACAGTACTGAGCTTCGTTGGAGCTCAAAATGTTTAATAAAAAAAAATCAATTTCGATTTCTTGCTTTGAATAAATTAATCGTTAAATGATTGATATAAAACTATTCAAAATCATAAGAAAGTATTGTGTGTGCATTTGTTTACTTTCCGCAAGTAAATACAAAACATTTGCATTTTGGTCAATATTGATTGCTTTCTTTTTAATTTTTAAGGCTTTATTGTCATCTCAAATGAAAATATTTTAAATCGGCTCATACAATGCAATAACAAAAAATTATCCGAGTTATACCCGTGATGTGTTTTAAAACCTGGTCTAACTATAAGCCAATCAGTTCTTCAGTAGTTACCTGACTTTCATGAGAAGATCAGTGAACTCATTTTCTAACTGTCAGTATATCACCCTAAATTCCGATATATTTCCTACCGCAAATCCCTAAGTGCCTCAGCAAGTCAATTTTTTTCTTCTAATGCCAAAACTAAAAATAGTTAAAATAATGTAATTTTTGCAATTCAACATGGGAACTTTGTTTACCATTATTTAAAGGAGCTGAAATGGACTACAGCTTTAAATAAAACTCGTTATATGAATTTACGTGTGTTGACAAAAGCTTCAAATTATCCAGATCCGTGGAAAAGTTTTGTGTTGATTCTTAAATACAGTATCTAATAAACTGAACAAGTAATTTTAATACAACTTGGAGGATTCGTTGATACCATTTCAAGAATTAGGGCATTGGAAACAAGAATGAAAGATATCAAGAAACAATAGAAGTATCAAAATTTGATCTTCCGAAGATATTTTAAATCATATATTTCTTAATCAATATTACAAAATACAGTAATCAATGAAAGAAAACTCTATAAATGAGATAAACCTTAATTCATGCAAATAGGAAATGAGGTTAACCTAAATCTTGAAGTTTTCTGTTTAAACTTGAATAAGATCCTTAAATCATTAAATGAATTCTTGAAACCTGCACTCAATTAGTCTTAAAACTTGAAAAAAGATCTGTATTAACATTTTCGACTTGCTTAGAAAACTTTTTTTAACCAAACAATACCACCAAAAAGCATTTTCTAGAAATTTTGACAGATTAACAAACTAAGTTTTTTTTAACATTTTAGTTTTGTTTATCCTAGTTAAATTTATTATAACTTGAATAGAGTAATTTAATCAGCCTACAATTAAGAGTCGTGCTATGAAGTCGCATCACGAAAAAAATTAGCCTCGAAAAAGCCGCTCAAAATGGAACTATTGATTTAAGAACTTGTTGTACAAAAAATTTTGGAAAACGTATTCCACAAGGCGGTTATATGGACTCTTTAAGCTGAAATGTGCATTTGATTCACTTTATTTAACTCTTTCATTACTGTCGAATACAAAGCTGCAAAAGGTTCTTTTAAAACTTATTCCTTTTTAGGTGGAAGCGAAAGAAAACCGAATGGCCAGACAAAATGGAGACGACACACACGGCATCCCAAAGGTTAAAAAATGTGACCAAATTTATTGCATTCCACTGTACATTGGCACTTATGTACGTAAAATGTGTTAAAACTGGAATCTTGAACAAAATGAAAACTGATTTTCTAAATCCATTTTGTATCAAGGGAAACAGGTCATGTGTACTTTTAATATAGCTAACACCTGTTGGAAACTGACATGGGATTAATCTGATCGTTAGTCTTGTGACTTGGCCACTGCTCAACTTGACCAAACCACCAAGATATGCGTGGAGAGTTCAACCTTTCTACTTTCAAGGTCAGATACTATAATAATACTCTAGACAGTCAATACACCACGCAATAAAAATGGTACCAGACTAATACAAATGGCAATCAATAAATCTGTAGGCTAATACTAAGATCAAAGGAAATTACAATGAACTGGTCCTTTTCTGTGTAAAATTTCCTTTTGTGCAGGAAATTCATATATGGTGACTTCTTCAAAAACTTTGTTCTATTTTGGCGACTTCTCCAAACAAGTTATTAATTCGAAACTCTATATCAGTGTTTCGGGCGACATTGCTTAGAAATCATGAAAATTGCATAAGATTCCTTATGATGAAAAATAACGCCCAAAATAAAATTTTGAAAACTGATAAACTGAAAACTCCACACTTTTTCAAATAAGTTGACTTGTCTTTTTAAACTCACGGCTGTATCTCTTGGTTAACACTAAACAGAGACATACTACATATTCTGTGAATGTATATCTCTGAAGCAATAATAAGCATTTTTTAAAACTTGAATAAAGGTAACAAACTGAAACCGAACACAAAGTTTTAATGTAATTAATTTAGTTTGGGAGTAATATTACTACATATAATAGGCCCTACATGTAATTTTATTTAAAATTTGTCAGACATTACTGATCATTACTCTCAGATTTAGCCTAGAGTGCTGTAAGATATTATTTATAAAAGACTTTGAAAAAGATTCTTTTCATTTACCCAGATTTTTAACAGTTTAATATTGGACTTTGTTTTTACCAGGGACGTACAAATGTATTTAGACTCTATATAAGTCTCGAGTGCGGAAGGTCGTGGCGTTCGATCCCCGGCCGGGTCAAACCAAAGACATTAAAATTGGTATATGCTGCTTCTCCGCTAAGCACGCAGCATTTA
>JAULBM010000001.1:731789-743845 GCA_032357055.1 Geukensia granosissima
AGATACCTGGTGCCTATTCTTTCCCCAGCACAACCTTCGAGAAGGGGAGTTCGAGTATTTATACATCCCGCTCGAACCAACGGACACCCCTTTAGCAGGGGTTCTTCCTTTATTTCTATACCCTGGCCATCCTCGGGGGGTAAATTGATAGAATCCTGAAATAAAAAAGGAAAAGATAGCTTTATCATATATTATCAGAAAATAAAAAGAAAAATTAGAATCACGGATCTCGTTTTCCTGCTACATTAATAAATCTATAATTCTGTAGGGCAATCCTTTGTAAAATTATGTCATTAGAGTTACCTCCCCTGGCAATGTTCAATTCTTAAAATGTTAAAAAGCTCTTTTTCCTCTGTGAATGTATAAAAAACGAATATGTTATTAGATGAAAAATAACAATATAATTATTCAGTTTTAATTTCGTAACAGTATGTTGTTCCATGAAATAATATTTGCAATTGTAGAAAAAGTCAATACCACAAGTTTGCGATCAAAGATGGCGGAAAACACCAGAACCTCCATATATAGATTTAGCATTTTTCTTACTGCATAGAACATGCTTTTGATGAAACTACAAATATCAGAAGTATATGAACAACTTAATATCATTTTCTTTCCAAAGTGAACAGTTTTACATATTACTATTTTGATACATCTCCATTGAAAACAACTTGATCATCAAACACATAAAATAAAATTACAATTGTAGTTTGCATGAACTGAAAAAATCAAAACCCAAGCAAGACAGAAATATTAAAAACTGTTCCACAAACTGAATAAATACATAATCCTAGGAAGACAAAAAATAAGAACTGTTTCATGCCCTGAAAAAAAAACCCAATCAAGACAGGAATAATGAACTGAATAAATCATAACCTTAGCAAGACAGAAATATTAAGGTTGGTTACATTCAATCATGCATGGTACAATACAGTGAAGGTACTTTAAAAATGAAATATTACCACACATCAAAAAGTTTAATTAAAATCTTTGAACTCAATACAGCTGCTATGATTGTATTGTATTGTATATTTTAAAGCAGCACCTTCTTGCAAAGAATCTAGGCGACCATTTCACAAAAGGTTGTAAAGGTTGGGAGTGATTGTAACTTACATACATTATTCAGGATGTACATGTTGTCGCTAGTCTTCCGGCTTTTTGTGAAATGTTTGACAGAAGTGTAATATTAACCAAGATAGTAGTGGAAAATATGATGTTGCTCAGTCACAGAACCAAAGGGTTATCTATGAGGAGATAAGTTGACAGACACTGCAAATCCAAAAACAAGACCAAAGCTCGACAACACAACAGAGATTTAAAAAGTTAACATATAAATATGGGCAACGCTTTCAAAATCCAAAAGCAAATTTAATGAACAATTATGGAAACATGCCTGTCATCCAAATTCATTATTGATGTGTTTTGTATAATCAATTAACATAAAAGGTTTTATTTCATTTGAAAATAATATTTCTTTTATTTTATTATTTTTATTTCAGAATTTTATGTTTATATATTCCTGTGTGTAACTTCTGGTAAACTAATTTTTTTTGCAGGACCGTGATCTCAAACAGTATATGGATGACTGTGGTAATATAATGAGTATGAATAATGTCAAGGTAAGGACTCGTGTTTTAAATATTGTAGGGATAATCATTTTGACTCCATAACTTTTTAAAATAAAGTATGTCACTGATTTTAAGTGCCATTTCATTAAAACAGTTTTACAGAAACATAAGGCATTATTGTCTTTGAGACAATCTTAAATAAAAGTTTGAATTACAGACATCTACAGATTACCTTAAGCTGGGCACTAGAGTAGTCTCCAGGGCTTGACCCACAGAGCTGACCCATTCCGAACCCCAGGTGGCGGATTGGGGAAGCCCTCTCGTTGGGGGCTGTCAGGTTATAATACGGAAAGCCTGGCCATGGACCATAGTGGGTGCACATTAAAGATCCCTTTTGTAGTTGGCTAATGCCGCTACAAAAGGATAAATTTCCTTACCCAAAAACTGTTGTCCTGTTGTGTCCCATCCCACCCCGTTTTCGATATTTATAATTGTCGAACTTGTTCTTATTCTGAATTTGCATAGAATATTTCCACTGGACATTAAGCAATCAACAATCAATCAATCAGGTTACCTTAAGGCCTGAACAGTGGTCCAAAATCATTGATAAGGCAAGCTGTAGAAGGTTTCAAAAATAAAATGTGATGATATTCAAATTTACCCATGATTTGCAGCAATTCCCTTTGATCTGTACTGACGGATAATTCCTGTACAGCCTACTGGCACAGAAAAAAAAAAAGTATTGGCTTGTTGTGAAGGATACTTCACGTTGTCAAGCATTTACGTCACGTGCTTTGTCTTCATGCGCGTCTTTCATGAATGAAATAGATCTGGCGTCATTCATAAAACCGAACAACGTCTTGTTTTGATACGTTGAAATGAAGTAGATCTTGTGTTAAATGATGTAAAATATGACATTTTCAGCTCGAAAATATTTCGTTTTATTTAAAATTACCAATGAAAAGAATAGAACCCTACGGGCTCACTAAATATTTTCTGTGATAAAGTCAGTACAAGATACAAAATGTCCTATATTCTATATTTATCAATAATCAGTCAGTTAAGTTTACAATGATAAACAAGTAACAGTTAAACATAAAAACAATGACATTTGCTGGACTACTGGTTGGGACAGGCACATAAGGTAAGTGGGGGAGTTAAACATGTTTGAGTTTTCATTCCTATCTGAAACAGTGTTTTGACAAAATGACAAAAACAAACCTTTATAACCAACTGTATTAGATTTAAATGTTGAAGTTGAAACACAGTATGTAGACAATTACAATTACTACAAGATTTTACATGATGTTTTTTTGTTACAACAAGAGCCCACACATACATGAACAACAATATTTCAGAATATTTAGTTCAGTTAATTTTGTATTTTTTTTTAACAATTTATGGATAATGAAATTACTATACTTGATTTCCTGTGGACATATTTAGAATAATTACCAGTAATAGACCATGTATATTTTTCAGTTATTTTTATTCCAATTATTACGAGGCCTTGCCTATTGTCATAAAAAACAAGTGCTACATAGAGATCTTAAACCACAGAACCTTCTTATTAATGAAAGAGGAGAACTTAAATTAGCTGATTTTGGTAAGTTGTCTGTCATTTATAAAAAAAATACTTGGCATTTATTTTTAATTCCATAAAAACTTCAGTAAACACTATCAACAGACTGATAGCAGAAAATTAAATTTCTATCTATACAGAAGTTTAGAATAATAAACAGTTTGGATGTAAATGAGACAGGATTTTAATTACATCAAAGAATGAGACACATCATTAAAAAAAAAGTCAGATGGCGGACATTTTTTTCCATGCACAAAAATATAAATATAAATAATACTAAACTGACATCAAGCAATCATTAAAATAAAAAAAATGTTGCAAATTCATCTGGAATGTCCAAAAGCTAATTATTTTAACATAATACAAAAGAAATGCAAGACAACACTTAAGGTTGTTTGCTGTGATTGACACATAGTAAATTTAGCAGGTTTTATGGGGATTATTATGTCTTAGGTCTTAACCATACCCTTACAACCTCATTTAGAAATGAAACATAAGGAATAAATACAGTGAAATAGATATGATTATTCTGTGGAAATGCAGATAACTCCAGATAGGAAGTTTTTGTATCCATTTCCTTATTTACTACACATCAAATAAACCACTATCTGTCGGGTTAAATTCACCTATTAGCATCCAAGAAAAAAATTTATCTGAAAAATAGTTCATAAAACAAAATAACTTTATCAGTTTTTGTTAGTTTATATTATTAAATTGACAACTGTATTGCATCATTTTATTTCAGAAAATTTATTCCATGCATCATTTTATTTCAGAAAATTTATTCCAATCTTTTTTGTCATTAAATTTTGCAGGGTTAGCTCGTGCCAAGTCAATACCTACTAAAACATATTCCAATGAAGTTGTTACTTTATGGTAAGTATATCAATAGATAGTGTTGTTCTGCAACCCATATCATTTACTATTGATCGTCCTGAATATGCATGAAATATTTGCCACTGGAAGTTAAACAACAATCAATCAATCAATCAATCATTTACTATTGGTCAATGTCAGTCAACTAGCTCTCTGTTATTAGTTGTATATCAGGACCAACAGCTATTTTGATACATATTGTTTACTGTCATACCAGACAGTTCACCATTTTTGCTATAGATTAGGTCGATTGTCGTGTTTTAAGTATAGTTTCACAATTTGTATTTCGGGGCCTTTTACAGCTTCCGTTTTGGTACGGACTTATGAAGGCCATAATGGAACCTGTGGAAGTTTAAATTCTACTGTCATTTGGTAGGTGACTGTCTCATGGACAATCATGCCACATCTCCTATTTTTATATATTGGAATTAACAGATCACAACACTATGTAGCTTATGCTAATTGATTACAGGAATATTGATATTATTTTACCTCTGCTTCAAAGTAGAGTGGTATACTGTTTAAGCTCTATCCTTCCTTCCATTGGAAACAATTATATTTTCTCAGAAACTACTGATCACAGCCACTTGATCTTTGGCTTTTGCATTCTCATATCTGTTAATTATATTTGCAAACAGGTTTTTCTTAAAATGGCAATAATTAATCTCACATTTTGGAGTGAAATTTTAAAATCTCAACAAAAAATGAAGGCAATAATAATTTCTGAATTTACAGTACTTTTTGTATCAATAGAAGGATTTTTTTATTTAATCACAAACATCAACATTCATAAGAAGAGAAATTAGAATAAGTTTTAAATGCATTTATCCCCTTGATTTATTGCTGTTCTTTGTAGAACTGTATACCATCCCCTTCAGTTTTATTTTCTGTATATATAGGTACAGACCACCAGATGTGTTATTAGGATCTACAGAATACTCCACTCCTATAGACATGTGGTAAGATTGTTAACATTTCAAATTTTCATTGTGTAAAACTTTAACACTTTGTTGGAAAGAAATAAATTATAGAAATTTTTAGTACATGATTTTATAAAACTGGTAACTTAACCAACACTTTCTGAATGTTAATAATAAACAAAAGAAAAGGTTTAGAAATAACAAGAATTAATAAACAGTAAAGATTAGTTAATTCTAACAATTGTATGTTGAATTTAAAAAAAAACTTGAACCAAAAATGTTGACCCATTATAGGATAATTAATCCCTGATGACATGAATTCAGATATATCACATCAATTATTTAGTCATATTTAGTTCATCGTACTGATGGTCAAGTTCAGCTATAATTTTATTCTTTTCAGGGGAGTTGGTTGTATATTTTATGAAATGGCTTGTGGACGGCCATTGTTTCCTGGATCAACTGTAGAAGATGAACTCCATTATATATTTAAAATTCTAGGAACACCCACAGAAACCGAGTTTCCTGGACTTAGTAAAAATGAGGACTATTTGTCTTATAACTTTCCATTTTATAAATCTGAACCACTTATCAACGTAGCACCAAGGTAATTGTTATATATTGTTCAAATTCTCACAAATTCTATTATTGTTGTACAGTGTTTTGACATTTAAACACTATAAAGTGTACAGTGTTGTGCGTGGACATTCAAATAGTACAAAGGTTAGGATTTTCAAGATAAAAGGTAGAATAGTTTATTCCGTTGCATTATAATTCTGAACATGAATGCTCTACAGTTCACATTTTAGACTAGAACAGAACATATAACAGACATCAATTAATCAGAAAAATAGTTTTTCAGATTTTCTGTTTGATATCTCAAAACTGACAAAAGAGATAATTTTGTAACATTATTTTTATCACTCTGGAGACAAATTTGATACCATTAAAGTTCTCTGTTGAATTTTCTTCACAATTTTCTTTCATTAAAATTCCTCAAATAGAACCAAATGTTTGCATTTTTAGTCTAAATATGCTATAGTAGGGTTCAGTGGGAGCCTCTTGTTTATATTTAACATTTTTGTTTTACAGGTTAGATGGAGATGGTTTAGATTTATTATCTAAACTTTTACTAGTAAGTCTATTAATAGCATTCTGTTGGTAACTTTATATATTTTCATAGATATACAAATATATTTATAAAATGACTAAGCAGTAGGTAGGTAAAGTCCAATTTTTGACCCAATTTATAGCTTTAATAACACATCCTCTTTTAATAATTCATATCTTATATAATTTTCACCATCAAAGCACATTTGACTATTTGAACACGAACGTAACATTTACTGTAAAATACACATTTTATGAGGTATTTTGTTAAAAATATATGAGCGCACATGGACATTACATAGATGTTTAAATAAACATTTATACTTGATAGATCTTTCGATCTTCAATTGTACCAAGATTGGTTCTGATGTTTGTGTGCGATTATTATCAAAATTGAAAAAAAAATGTATCGAATTAAGTAACAAACAAAGAAATTTCTTCTGTTGCAGAACCAATAATACTAAAAGACTGTTGGATTAATGGATAGTCATTTTTCAATACAAACAATATGGAATAATAGAAATATAGCCATCTTTTTTTGCCAAGTTCTTCAGTGAAAAAAACATGCTTAATGACCCTTGTCCTTTTTGCAGTCTGAAATTTTTAACTTATTTGCCAGCATTTGATGTAATTACTATGTTCTGAAGCCTTAGGAAAACAACATAACTAGTGAATTGATAAAAACTTAAAAAAAACTGTTTCCAAAATTCACATGACCTTTCTATAATTATAAATTTAAAAATTCCCTTTTGATTTTGGTATTTTGAATATAAAATTTTAAGTGGTTTTTCAGTTTTCAAACAGAAACAAAAACAGATCTTTCCAATATGCTAACACAAATACGCAAAATTGTCTGTCCATAGGTACATGCAACCATAAATTTTTGTCAAAGATTTCTCAGCTTGTGAATGTCCGATTTATTTGATATTTGGTCTGAAGCATTAGGCCAATTAAAAATAATTGCTAGATTTTCATCCTCACCCGCCCCTAAAAAATTTGACAAAATAAAAATTTGGGGTGGGACAATTTTTGAAATGTATGTTAATAGTCACAATTTCAAGAATTTCTGTCACCAATTCTGGTCTGGTCTAGGTTTAATAGATTTTACTGCATATCTTTGTAAAGTTAAGCACAAATTATATACATTGAATTATCTTATAAGGTTGTTTGTAGGACATATCTGAGAAAAAAATAAAAATAAGAAATAAAATCCTCCCACCCACCCCATTCTTATTTCAAGAGGTGGATGAAAATCTAGTTACTAAGTTGATTTGGCCTTATCAGGATGAGATGAACTATGTCTCCCTTTTTCAGGTCTGCTGTAAGTCTACTTCCTATTTGCAGAGACAAATTAAAGTTCCTAGCTGTAAAACTGTTGTGAAAGATTTCTCTGCTTTGTAGGCTGAATTGATTTGAAATTTGGTCTGAAGTATTATCAATGCTGAACCCTGTGTCCCCTTTTCAGGTCCTTCATATGTCTACTTTCTGTTTTCTAGATCGTCTTTGGTTTCCAAATGAGAATCATGTGCAGCTATTATCACCGTATGCACAGCTATATTTATTAGGGTTTTGTTATATGCCCTTTTCAGGCTTATAGTTAGCTGAAACTTTTTTACATGCTTGCTTTAGCATATCTGACAGTAAATATAAATATGTCATTAACATAATAGTTTAATTTTCACAACTTTTATACAAACTAAACATTTCAAATATTAAAATACAAGTACATGACCTTTTAATTTATATTTCTGTGTAGTATACAGCCAATAAAAGGTGCTCAGCTGCAGAAGCAATGAAGTATCCATTCTTCAACAGTTTGGGACCAAGTGTACATAGAATACCAGACAGTAAGTTGTAACTTAATGCCTTTTACAGATATTCCACATTCCTTAATAATTCATATGATTTCTACACAGACTGCAACAAAGATGTTATATATATATGCAGTATTGATTTAATGGTCAATGTTACTATACTCTATGTCAGAGTTATTAAGGTTATGAAAGAAAAACTGTCAGCCATATTCTTTGAAAATAGTGTTTATTTTGTAGATTGAAAAAAGTGCTAGCAGGTTTCAATAATACTTTTTAGTAGTCACAACATTTTTTAAGCTAGGCCGAGTTTTTGATTCTCTACGGTCATTTTACATTGTAAAATCATCCCTTTTTTTTGCCAAAAGTGGCACTTTGCAAGCGCTAGCTCAAGACTGAGAGTACACATTGTCAACGCAGAGTAATAATTAAGTAATTAAACTATGCTAAGATAATATGCAGAAATGGTGGAAATTTAAATGTAATTCTTCTTATACCAATTACTAAAGAGGTTCTGAACTAAAATTTGCAGAATATTTTGAATGACTTTATGTACGGTAGGTCAAACTTTAGCGCTCCTACCAAAAAAGAAGATGCCTGACCCTCAACGTTAACTCTCTGTAGAGATATTCCAGTGCAGATATTAGCATGTAAAATGTTATTGCATAGTTTAAAACATAAACCGTTAACTGTGGAATAATTCTTTCTTAGGATTAAAAATTCAGAGGCAGAAACACACATTTAATATAGCTCGAAAATCACACTCCACAAATGCCTGACATAGAGTATAATTCTTATTTATTGCATTATACCTTGCAAATGAAGATTTTGGATGGAAATTACCCATCTGTCTGTCTTTCCTGCAATGAAGATTTAAACAAAGGTAGTAGCCCACAGTAAGATATGCAAGAAGACTGGATGGGGCAGTCCTTATTTTACATTTAAATCCAAACTTTAGGACGAATTAATTACATTTTGATATCAGTGAGGGGAGTTAAAAGATCTGACTATAAGGAGGCTTGGGCCAGTCCAGTTTGTACATTAAAATCCAAACCTTATTTCTTAGGTACAAGGACAAATATTAACTACATTCCGACTTCAGTGAGAGCACTTAAAAACTTAACACTATCAAGATGCTTGGGGCAGTCCAGTTTGTACATAAAAATCCAAACCTTATTTCTTAGGTACAAGGACAAATATAAACTACATTCAGACTTCAGTGAGAGCACTTAAAACGTCAGTCTATCAAGATGCTTGGGGCAGTCCAGTTTGTACATTAAAATATAGGACCCCTATAAAATCAGGTCTTTCTACTTCCAGTTCGAATGGAGTTGAGGACAAAGTGTCTTCATCAAACATACTGGTCCCGCTATCACTAAATTAAATTTCTCGTTTATATTGTATAAATTTTGAACTTAACTGCCATACTATCTTCACATCATCCACTACAGACCAAAAATGTTCCAGATAAGGGTCATTTGTTTTCCCCTTTCAGTCTCTTCTTTTTAATCAAAAAGCCATCATTGGGCCGGCTTCAACATTTTAGCAGAAAAACACACTTTAGCCCATATATTCCAGAGGTAATCCATCACACTTAACCATCTTACTTTAACTTAACTATTAAGTTTTAGCTTCCCCATCACACTATTAGGTCTTACATTTATATGTCACAGTCCTTGTTTTCAATTTTTGTTGGTGCAAAAACAGCTTTGAAAATATTTTACAAATCTTATATATGTGCATTTTACAGATAGAAAGAAAACCAGCAGAAAAAATTTTTAATTAAAAATTGTAATGATAGCTTTTATATATTTTGCTTTCAATAAAATTTGGGGGTCAGCTTCCTCGTTTACCAAGTACAAAACAAAATGTCCAAAATCATAGAGCAAATTTGAAAGATTTATCTTCCCTTTTAAGAGTATTAAATTTTTATTTTCAAGAAAAAATGGAATTTATTAAAAAAATGTCTGTGATTACAACCATAGCATATATATTTTTGATAGATAGAGATGATATCTAAATTTTAAGAGAAAAGTACATTGTACCAAGGTATGACAATTTTTACTCTAATGTTTGCAAATTTAAGAAAGAAATTTTATCAGAATAGACTTTTTTTATACACATGCTCAGTGGACAGTGAAACAGTGTTGATCAACATAACACAATTTCCATATAAGACCAAATATCATCCCTTTACACTTAATAACCCTGGCTTATAATTTCCATATACAAGACTGAGAGAACTTTGCTGGTTGTATTTAAGTGCCTTGACTGATATCAATAACATCACACCTTTATCATACACCTTAAAATGATATTATTAAAGACAATGTCACAACCAGACAAAGAATTTCTTATTTTTAAGTATATGGTAGACATAATATGATATGTCTCTTTCTGGATCACATCCCTTATTGACCCTCCACCAGTATCATGCCTGGAATTAAAGCTCTCCAAGTGATATTGGCAACTCAAGTTGAAACAATATGTGTTGCCAAATGAGCCATGTAATATTCTCTCTTAATCTCTATGTATGGCAAAATGTCATGGTGATAAATGTTGAATTTATGTTTCAGCTGTGTCAATATTTACACTTCCTGGTGTGATATTACATAAAGACCCTGGTATGAGATCCTCATCATTGTCATCTACAGGTTTGTATTGGCTGATTTTAAATATTTATCTCCCCTGATATTGTTATCTACAGGTTTATATTGGCTGATTTTATTATTTATCTCCCCTGGTACATGTACACATATTCAAATATTCACTCTTATGAACCCACCTCTATTTTGTAATATCGAGAATGATGAATGCGCCACATAGGTTTACAGTCAACTTCTTCATTTGAAAATTTAATGGAGTACTTGTTGATGCACCAATTGGGATGAATTCCTTTTCTGTTCATTTTCATGGTCATTATTTGTCATTAATTGTTTATAAATACACTCAATTATATGGTTCCATTTTAGATGTAAAATACATAGAACAACTGTTCACATTGAAATCACCTATTATTAATTCATGTATATAATTTATATTTTTATAACAATTGAGGTTGCTCTTTAAACTTTTTAAGATTCATCTTAAATTTTATATATACAATGTTTTATTTTGTATATTTTTCTAATTGTAGGTAAAATCAGGCGACAGAGCATGCTCTTTTGATCCATGTCACATGATTAGATCATGTGCCAGACATGTGATAGATTTGATGTGATAATCAAAGATATTTTTTGCAAAACAGTTTCCAAGTGATATCAAAAAGAGAAAACTTCGATACTTGGAAATGAATTATTTATTTGCAGCAGTTAGACAATGCTGGACTTGTGCATATTTATGCCACATTAAATATTTTATTGTGTGCGTCAAATTTTTAACTGGTTTTTAACTTAAGGTTATATTTCTAGTGAAAAAAATGGAGATATTTTGATATCAGTTGAATTTTTATAAAAGGATGAAAAACATTTAACAGAATCTTAAAAAATGATTTCTTTTTAATTCCCAGTCTGCATAAGAATCATACAATCTCCCTCAAAAAGTCATACTTTCAAGAAGGCTACAAATATTTAATTTGTTTTGGGGTACATGTCATACTTTAAAGAAGGCTACAAATATTTTATTTGTTTTGGGGTACATGTCATACTTTAAAGAAGGCTAGAAATATTTTATTTGTTTTGGGGTACAAGTCATACTTTAAAGAAGGCTACAAATATTTTATTTGTTTTGGGGTACATGTCATACTTTAAAGAAGGCTACAAATATTTTATTTGTTTTGGGGTACAAGTCATACTTTATATAATGCTTAAGATATTTTTTTTTGTTTTGGGATACAGACTTTGAATTAGCCAAAAACTTTTGCTAAACTGCTTGTTCACATTAGATACATTGATTATTTGAAATATAAACAAATGTCTTACTGTAATATAATAAGATTTATCTCCCCTGTTAGAATTTTTATACTGCTTTCTATGTTAATAATATCTCTGATGAACAATTAAAAAGTATTGGTTAATAAAAATATGAAATTTAATAATACTGAACATCACAAGAAATGCACTACTACCCAAGGCTCCGCAAAAGTGCTCAGCCGATTTCGGTCATTTTTTGGGCGTCGTGTTTTGAGTGGAAAGTCGCACCATTTCGGCCTATTACATCATTTGCCACCATGACAGACTTCTTTCGGCAG
>JAULBM010000001.1:755324-767034 GCA_032357055.1 Geukensia granosissima
CCTATATTATTTAAGCCCCAAAAATAGTATTGTAATATGATATTATAATAGATGTATTGTCATGTATTATGTCTGTTGAACCTATCAATCAGTTGCTATTTCCCTCTTGTATGTTGTGTATTGTATGTATTTCTTATTGCCCCGTGAGGGCCCTTAATTGGTAATAAAATGATTTGATTTGATTTGATTTTTATTTTTAAATTCTAAGGCACTGAAAATACGAAAAGACATCGACAGATATAGCACTTGGCCCTGCCTTCTTCCCATTTCGATTTGTTTGGATTTGAGTGCTTCTTTTCCCATGTTTGGATCTTGGACGTCCTATGTTTGGTTTTAATGCTACTGATGAGAATTTATTCACGTAATTGTGCATATAACATACAAACATTCTCCAAATCTATTCAACATTGACAATGTTGTAATAATTCAGAAATCTGTGGATAATAGCTGCTTCATGTGCAGTGTAGGAGTCATTTCTCCAGTTCAGTTGCTAAATATTCAGTAATAAAATTTTGAGCATATTTCACCATTTACTATTGTCAGCATGTTCAGTCATATACCTCTGAGACTATCCGTCCAACAAATAATTTAACAATCGTTAAACTCATGTGCAGAAAAGACTTGTATATGTTTAGTCGTAATTTTTAACCTGGCCTTAATTACTCTTATAAAAGAAGGTATGAAGCAGACCTTTTTGTGTCTGTAGTATCCTTGATTTCAAATTCAACGGGGTTTGTTTGGTAACCATAGTTACCAAATTTAAAATTGTTAATTGAAAAAACACATAAAGCTAAACTAAAAGACTTTTTTAAATATTTTCCCTAAAGACAGCTTTGTATGAAGCCGGCTTCATAAAACAAATAAATAAATCAGATGAGAAGGTGGTAAACAGTACCCATCTGGTTGTGTTACATTTTATTAAGCTACTTTGATTGCATCAGAACGTTCACTGATTGTAGTTTCCCTATTGAAGCTTTGTGTAATGAGCTTTTTTGTAGCAGAGATAGTTCGAATATAAGACTTGCGATATATATGTAAGTTGTTATTTATAAAATATCATATTATAAAGCTAGCCTATATGTTGGTCTCCCCGAGGGCGACCGGGTTATAGAAATAGGTCGTTCGGTTTCTCCGCCTGCAGGTAGAACCCTGCTAAAGGGGCGTCCGTTAGTTCGAGCGGGGTGTATAAATACTCGAACTCCCCTTCTCGAAGGTTGCGCCGGGGAAAGAATAGGCACCAGGTATCTCCGTCCTGGAGGCACTGGTCCTCTAAAAGGGGCGTCTCTGGTTGTGGGGGATGTATAAATTCACAATCCGTCAAGAAGGAGACGTTAAAGACGCCCCATGTTTAGGAAATGCCACGTCTTAAGCACGTTAATGACCCCTTGTAACATCTCATTTTGAGTGGTCAGTAGGCGGCCAGTTACAAGGCTAAATTTTGTCCCTATCCAACCCGCAATTTTTCCAGTGACAGTCTAAAAATCCCTCCCTTACCGGTTTCTTGCTCACAGTCTACATATTGATTTATTGTTTAACTTGTTTTCGTCCTAAATATGCATGGAATATTTGCCACTGAACGTTAAACAACAATCAATCAATCAATCAATCAATCAATGTTCAATGATTTATCGATTGACACCTTACCTATATTTTTCATAAAGGTAATGATGGTCAATTTCATGTACATGTATTAAATGTCTATACTGAATTGCCTTATTAGAAAAGTATATTGGAAAATACTTTGGTGATGCTTAACTTTTGGCGGACTGTATAATTGGAATATAGGTGAAAGTTTGAAACATAGAGATATTGACAAACTGAGTGAGTTAGACCTTTAAATAAGAAATGTCAATCCAGTGTACTGGGAAGGTGGCAAAATACATGTATATTATATAATGGATTTAACAATGTTTTCAATCAAATATAAAAAATAGACGATGTGGCATGATTGTCCACGAGACAGCAACCCACCAAAATGACAGTAGAATTTAAACTTCTACAGGCCCCATTACGGCCTTCAACAATGAACCAGAATACATACCATAACGGAAGTATAAAGGTCCCGAAATATAAAATGTGAAACTATACATAAAATGCGTTAATCGACCTAATCTAATGCAAAAATGGTGAACAAATAACAATAAATGACTAATAAAACAACGACAACCACTGAACTACAGGATCCTTGCTTGGGACAGGCACATTAGTATGTGGCGGGGTTTACTGGAAATAAAAGATCTTTCTTTGTCTGGGAAAGGATATTCCGTAACAGCCATCAAGGTCATGGTATCGATAATAAACATTTTTGGAGTGATGATTTTAACCGAGAAGTAAGAAATCCTTGTTGTGGGTAACATATCCTTTTTTGGCTATTTACTGTGTTAGCAGCTGGGCTCTGTCAGGAAAACCACTGCAATTTGGTACAAGCTCTGGAATAATGTATAAGCTGTCATATGTATTTTAAGTCGTGTTTTGGCAAAGGAGGTGGACTGCCGGTCGAAGCTTTGGTAAAGATTGACATGAAGGAACTTTAAGAATAGAACTGTCGGCATTCCAAGGGACACTAATTTTGCTCCAATTCTTTTCGATCTATTTCTCCTCCCATTTAAGGCAGGCTTCCTTAAAAAGCAGAAAAAAAAATTAAACAATGGCCAAATCTAAATTGATGGATTGATTGTTGGTTGCTTAACGCCCAGTGACAGACATTTTATTCATATTAAGGACGGAACAAGTTGAATAAAATTTCAGGAAGTTAGGATTTCATGGATAGGACACAAAAGGCCCTCGGCTTATGTCTGAAAAAAGAGGGACTGGAAGGAATGAAAAATGACCTTATGTAGCAACATCAGCCTCCTCTTTTTTGAAATTTACAAAAGGGATCTGGAGCAGGAGTTGCTTACCCTTCCGGAGCATCTGATCTCACCCAAGGTTTTATTTAATTAGGTTCGTGTTATTCTTGCCTTAATATTTTATTTAAGTATTGTGTAGTGAAAGTCATTGTGTTGTTTATCCTCTGATGATACAGGTAGTTATTCTATCATTCATGTGTACTTTAAAAAGTCACATTCGGTTGTGTATTGGGGTTAGAGAATTTATTTATACCGATTGTAAAGAAAACTGGTACTGATTTAGGGTTAGATAAGAAAAATAAACTTATCAGCTCAGAATTGAACTTACCAAAACACATGAAATTTCACTGAATTTTTACTACAATGAGGAACGACGAGTGCCACTAGTGAAGCAGGAGTTGCTTACCCTTCCGGAGCACCTGAACTTACCCTGGTTTTTGTAGGGTTCGTGTTACTCCAGCTTTAGTTTTGAGTTTAGTGTCTTTTGTTCTATGTTTGTCTTTCGTTTTATTTTGTTGGCCATGGTCTTGTATCTCTTCCGATTTAACGATTTCTGTCTGTCCCTTTGGTATCCTTCTAATTCACAGAGAAACGGGCATTCTTCTTATACCGATTGGTTCACGGCTTGACTTAGTGTTGTTAAAATAGTTTTATAAAGTTTACCTTTATGTATATATAAGTTTTATTCAAGTAAATGACAAGTCCCAATGGGTTGTGTTTATATTTACTAGCTTTATTCACCACATTTCCCTAAAACTTGAGAGTGATTTTTATCGTTTTAGAGACTTTCATGGCAACATTTTTCGACCATTTTAAATTTGCATTTTCAAGTTGAGTAACAATTTCCTTCTTTACAGTCTACATATTGATTTATTGTTTCTATCTAAGAAAACAATTAAATTAAAACATTTCTATGAAAACTTAATAAATAAAAGATTTAATATATGTGTTTGTTTGATTGCATGGGGTTTAACGCCAATTTCGACGATATTTCAGTCATATCGCGACCGTAAGTTTTTTCTGGTGGAGAGAGCCGGAGGGAACCACCGACCTTGGGCAGGTCACTGACAAACCTTATCAATTTAATCTAAAATTTACGCCAAACGAGATGATTTCAACATTTCTATTGTAAATTCCTGCTTCCCCTGCCTATATGTAGTTGATTCGATACTCTCGTGTCTGTTCGAAGTATATCAGGATTTTCTGAAGAAATCATCGCATAAATTATTACAGCGAATGATATACTCAATCAAGGTTTAAAGGAATCGTCACTCCTTAAAATCTGCGGTCGCCATTATGCATTGGTGCCAGGCTGACTTGGTTGATTTATATGCTATCAGTGTATCTCAACTAGTTATGAACCTGTTCCGGTAATTCACCAATAAGTTGGGGTCTTCTTGGTTTGACGTTAACCCGGATTACAGTTCAAGGATTCAATGACGGGTGCTGCGCGCAGTAAAGGGGATGCTTACCCTTCATGAGCTACTGATCCCACTCCTGTTTTGTAAAGGATGTCGTGAATCCACGCGTTTGTTTTTTTTTTTGTTTTCGTTTTTAGTTTGTATCAATTTTATCTTTCCCATTTGTACTTTGCACTCTTGATGTCTCACATAGGTATTCCACACTGGACTAGAGACAGATTATGTAAAAAGTAATCTAACTGAAGATGAAATACATCTCTTTTTCGTAATAATACTAATATGAAAATGAAAAGATATGGGGCACTCTAACCACAAGAAAAACAGATGGAATTTACAATTCTAGAGATCTGACAAGGCCTTCAACAAAAGCGAAAGGCCACTCCTTGTGAAAAGCTCTAAACCGCCCCAAAAATGTATATACGTAAATTAATACTGCTCTTACATGAATATTGTCAATAATGAACATGTAACAAATCATAAAACACAAAGACAAACCTGTGACTACAACTTCTAACTTGGGACAGGGACATGAGACAAATGGTGAGGTTAAACTAAATCTAGTGGGATCCCAACCTTCCCCCAAAGAGTGGTCAAAACAAAAAATCAAAGAAAACAAAAGCAGTAACAGAGGAACTAAAAAAAAACAAACAAAAATTCATTCATCCAATTCGAATAGCGAATACACGAATTATAATAAATTCACTAAACAAAACTAAAATAAAAAGAAGATACGTTTTCAATGAATGCTCGCAGTTACTGAAAGTAAGCTCATTGTTGGATTTCTAAAGAAGCTTCTCAACATGAGATGTCATCAAACACAGTACATGTATGTCCGACGATTTAATACTGTGCTGTCAAACGTTAGAAAAGATAAGATGGAATAGTAGCATTAGGAAAGATTTTATGAATATTTTACCAGTTACAATTAAAACAGATTGATAAATTGAAGTTCATCTTCAACATCGCAATTTATATTCACCATGTTAACACATTTTATTAATCTGAGGAGAGGGGACCCTTGAGCTATACTTTCTTAAATTAATATCTAATTCTTGAAGGAGTAGGTACGTTAAGCCCCATATTTGGTCCAAATTTTAGATTTTATGACGCAGTAAGAAGTTGTTGTGAAAATGCTGTTTAATAATCGTCTTTTAATAATTCATTACTTTTTCTTGTATACTTTTCGTCATTTTGACTAAACGAAAGTGTATATTTAACTATTTCAACAAAAATATACTATTTCTGTAAAAATACTCAATATTTGCAGCGGTTTTGTTAAAAAAATATGATCTCATCAAAACATCACGAAGATATTTTAACCATACATTTGTACTTGACAGATCTTTAATTGTGCAAAGTTTGGTTTTGACGTTTTTCTGCGATCTATATTAAAATCGACATAATAGTATCAAATATTGCATCAAATTAATTAATTTCTTAGTATATTCACATTTAAAGCATTTTCTATGTGCCATGTGTCAATTGTAACACTAATTAAAATATAATAGATATTATTCAATACAAAAAATATACAATAATAGATATTAGCCACTTTTCATTTTTTAGCCTAATTAGGCCTTAGCAACCCTCGTCTTTTATTCTAATTTGATTTTGTGTTTTGTTGAGGTAAGTTAGAAATAGTTAGGGGATGAAGTTTGAAGTCTGGGGTGGGTTATGTTTTTTCACAATAAAAGATGCCCAACTTTATGAAAATAATATCTGGACAAGGCTGGTAACAAAAAAACATATACTGAAGCCAGGTTTCCTCCATTTAGCCTCCTAAAGTTAAATTGTCGTTCCTTAAACCTATCAATCAACCAACCAAGCCATTTTTGTGAGTTTCAGGATATGTCTCTCGGATGCAAGCAGGTTTCATGTTACTGTCGAAACGGTGTTTTAATATTCCGCCGTCTTCAGTCTGTTCCAATGCCATGCAAAGATTAATAGACAAACTCGATCCTTAAATATTAAAAGCTTCAAATAATAATACGTGTAATTTGAATGTGTATACGTGTAATTCATACCCAATTAGTTCTTTAATGTTACATTTTATAATTACAATGAGATTTGAATAAGTTATGCATAATACAGATATTTATTCCAGAAAATTAATATGTTTTTAGTAAACTTAATTTACAATGATTTGCATACATAAGGTACAAAGAAATAAAAAAATACAAGTTGTAGTATACAGGTAAAGGTTCCACAAAACTTATTTATATCTAATATACAATATACAAGTTCTTTTAATAGCGAATTAAAAGACAGTAATTAATTTCATTTTGATTATGAATTTTTCATTAATATCTGTTATAGCTGAGATTAACAAAAATGTAGTAACAATGTGTTATATGTTACATTTAGATGCCATACTCAGTAGTCCATCTGATTTCTCATTGGTTATATCATACTTAGTCATAGTTTTATTAATAAAATATTGCCTTTATTCAAAATTCTGGTATACCATATGTCATTTGAGCAAGGTCGAAACGGCCCATTTGTAACACAATACGACAAATTGGTCGTATTATTAAAACAAAAATATTATATTAAAAATTACGATATTGAGACATTTCTAGTTTTCTGCAAAAAATTGAAACTTTTTTTGGTAAGTTTCAAATTCCTTTTGCGTTTTATTATTATTCTATTATTATTTCTTATTCATTTTTCAGAAGACATCTTGTTAACTATAAGCTATTCCTCAATTTCATTGTGATATTTTGAGATCTCCATATATTTAATTTGTTAAAATTATGGAAATAATTTAGAGATAATATTTATTATTTCGTGGTTTGCAGCGGTTGTGTTAAAAAAGATATGATCTATTATATAAAAACATATAAGTTCTCGGGAGTTTTATAAGGAGTGGTAAATATATCAGTATCGAAAAATGCTGCGGGTCGCTAGGTCTTTTATCGGGAGAAGGTACTCCCACAAAAAAAAACAAGCGACCCCCCGCATTTTTTCGATTCTGATATTCTAGATAACTGCGCGTAATTTTTACAAAACAAATTAAAAAATAGACAGATTTGAACCCAAAAATAAATCTTACGGAGTGTATTTATCGCTGATCTGTGTTCAAATGACTGATAACTCGTATTTAAGCTGGCAGTTGAACGAATTTAAAAATAAAGAGGAATTCAAACAGTTAGCTGTTTCGTTACTAATTTTTAACATATCCGGAATACACGTTAAATTATTTTCAATGGTTTTTATGCTTTGATTATCGATCTTGAAACAAACTGAGTATGACTTGGGAATAGCTGATAATGGGAAAATCAATGACAACGTTTCGAAACAATAACAATTCAAATCTATAGATAAGTGTTACTGTTCCTGTTGATATGGTTTATTTGGAAAAGATATATAAAATCATTTTCAAGCAACAAACACGATTTTCTCGTAATTTTTACTATATGTTTCAAATATATATTTTCTGTGGGAAAAAGCTAATTATATCTACCTTGTCCCGCCTCTAGATGTAAATTCATAAAAAATCAATATCGAATCGTACAATTCTGCATTCAAGAAGACTACCGCATAGATTGGAAGTGAGAAACAGCGACGACCAAGGGAAGCTGTTCTTCCAATCTGTTGATTGCCTCCCTCCAAAGAATGCGGTCTGATAACATGTGGATGTAACAGATTACGCCTGTGCAAGAGAGTGCAAGCAGACGACATCATCAAGCTATGGATTATTCAATGAAAATGGATATTTATACCAGGTGGAAAAATGCAGAATATCTAGAAAATTTAAATGAGTGTTTATAGGATAAAATCAAGAAATTCATTTTACAAGAAATTATAGAAAATGTAAAAATATTTATACAGACGACGAATGTGAAGACGATGCGGGTACCATATACTATTGCAATTGTGAGATAGTCAGTTGTCAAAGCCAATTTACAGGTGGTAAGCCAATTAAAATATGTTAAATAATTATTAAAGTAAAGCTGTTTTATTTGAAAAAGAAGTCGAAAAACTTATTTGTTTTAGCGGACTTGATTCAGTTTCAAAATTGTTTGTCTACCAGAATTTGAGTCTTTGAGTGAGGACACGGCAATTGACATGGCGTCAGTTGCCGCCTGGTTGCCATTTGCGCGGGCCTCCGCGATCGGATGGGTACCCGTGGCACAAAATCCTCTTCCTCAGCCCATTGTTCAATCCGGTCAAATCTCAACTACAAACCTGAAAAGGGGTGACGATAGAATTACGATTAATGTTAGTGGAACAAAATTTGAAACATGGCGAACAACTCTGGAAAAGTATCCAGAAACACTATTAGGCTCAAATGAAAAGGAATTTTTCTTTGATGACGAAAACAAGGACTATTTTTTCGACAGAGATCCAGAATTGTTTAGACATATTTTAAATTACTATAGAACAGGGAAATTGCACTACCCAAAACATGAATGTATATCATCGTATGATGAGGAGCTCGCATTTTTCGGAATTATGCCCGACTTGATTAGGGACTGTTGCTATGAAGACTACAGGGACAGAAAACGAGAAAACCAAGAAAGACTGTTAGACGATAAAGGTTCTGAAAATGGCGAACTTGACCCCGCCTCAAACCTCAGGGAGAGAATGTGGAGGGCTTTTGAAAATCCGCATATTGGTACTGCAGCTTTAGTGTTTTATTATGTTACTGGGTTTTTCATCGCAGTTTCCGTACTTGCTAATGTAGTTGAAACTATACCCTGTGGTAGAATTCCGGGAACAGACAAAGTTCCGGCATGTGGTGAGCGCTATGAGGTAGCATTCTTTTGCTTAGATACCGCTTGTGTAATGATCTTCACAGCCGAATATCTTCTTCGTTTTTATGCAGCGCCTGATAGATGTCTGTTTGTCCGTAGTGTCATGAGCGTCATAGATGTAGTAGCTATTCTTCCCTATTATATTGGACTTGGAATCACGGACAACGATGATGTCAGCGGAGCATTTGTTACACTTCGAGTTTTCCGAGTATTCCGTATTTTCAAATTTTCTCGACATTCACAAGGATTACGTATACTGGGATACACATTAAAAAGTTGTGCCAGTGAGTTAGGATTTTTACTATTTTCTTTGACAATGGCCATAATAATTTTCGCCACAGTGATGTTTTATGCAGAAAAGAATGTTCCAAACACGCATTTTACAAGTATCCCGTCTGCATTCTGGTATACAATAGTTACCATGACAACGCTTGGGTAAGTAAATTCAATAATGATAATTAGTGCTGCATATTTCACGCTATATAACAGTGACTATCATCAGCGGTATCACAATAATAATATGTAGGTGCTGTTTGTAATTACAAGGTATCGTCAGTGGATATTTGTGTATATTACCCAAACTGATCACTTTCTGACAGGATTCTGATATTGTACAATCTGAAACACGTGTTGCTTACTTACCTCTGATACCAGATCTTATAAGGCTTAATAAATTGTCAACCTTTTTGTTGACATTCCACTTCAGTTTTTAATATGGGCGATCGCCAAACGTTCAACTGTCTGTTGTCGATTTTTTCGTTATTGTTAACAGTTGGCAATTTAATTTTTTGTTTATGAGTTCTCGACGTTGATAAAAATTAGATGCCTCTATAGCTATTTTAATATTAAGCAACTACAAATGTTAAAAATATACATCAACACAGTACAATGAAATAGCCATTATAAGAAGCATTATGTTTGATATAAATAAGACGAAATCTGGTAGCTCGAACAACATAGGGACAATTTCAACTGTTGAAGATAAATGACTGTTCGAATAGTCGAAGGTTAGGACACTCATGTAATCTCCAACTAAGTATATTTTTATAGTTTTAAGCCCTTTTTGCGTTTTACTGTGTTAAGTAAAAGAATCGATAAATATACCGCGGTGTAGATTATTAATTATGACACAGGTTGAAGGTGTTATGAAACATTAATTGCACAACTGCAGCTGTTTTCATCTTAGAATAGCGTTGTCCTATTGTTATCTCAATTTTGATCGATACCGGCTAATGATGTGTATTGCAGATACATAGATTCCAACACAGTCGGATACATGTTATGATCTGTTATAATTACAACTGTTGATTAACTCTGAATAGTCTTTAAATTTTGCGTTTGATATGTAGGAAATAACAATTTTACTGGAACAGAGAATTTTTGTATTAAATCCGCTTTTCCGAGTCGACATACGATAAAATTTATTATTTATGTGGACAATGTTATAATTATTACTTATGTATATCAAATAATTTATTCATACTTCGCAGGTAATCATTAAGTAACTTATATAATTGTAATTAAGAGCCAATAAATCTTAATCATGGGCATGCCAGTTTTTCACGGTTGCTATGTGTTAAACATTCGTAAGAGCTCAATAAGAAAAGGAAATGAAGCTTATTGTACTACCCAATTATACATCGGTGTCCTTTGAAGCATCTGGTAATTTACAACATGTTGATCTCATTTCAAAGCCCATCAATCATGCTTGATTTTTATGATACATTTTCAATTGATTAATAATCAATCGGTGTAAATTTCATAGCGTAATTTCTGTGATAAATTCTTTTTCCATTTCAATTTCTGAATTCTATCGAACTATGTGAGCTCAACAGGACTCTGTGATAGTCTAGTAATTAATTTTTCACTTCATTAGATGGCCAACATTTTGATCTATAGGAAAACACTAGACGTAATTCGTGCCGTCAAATAACTCTCGTAATGGCTAGCTATTTAATAATCAGCATTTCAGCTTCATTTGCCCCGGCACACTTTGGGAGGTGAAAATGATTATTTGCAAATTTTTCATTATTGAACAATAACCTGGAAATTTAGAAACGATTTTTAGATACGATTTACACAAGAGGTTCTGTTCTTTAGGAGAATATAAAGTTCAGAAAGGGGAACCTTGATTTAATCAATGATTAATTAAACAGAAAATATAGTTTTCAATTAAGTTTTTTAGAATATGGCTGCAATAATACAGACAAAACTTCAGAATTTTAATGAATTTGATCTTATATAACTACATTGTAGCCCATTGGTTGTCGTTGTTTTATAAGTCATTTATTGTTATATGTTTACCATTTTTTCTTTAGATTAGGTCGATTGTCGTGTTTTATATATAGTTTCACAATTTGTACTTCGTGGACTTTTACAGCTTCCGTTATGGTATGGACTCTCGATCATTGTTGAAGGCCATATATGGAACCTGTAGAAGTTTAATTTCTACTGTCTTTTGGTGGGTGGCTGTCTCATGGACAATCATGCCACATCTCCTATTTTTATATTGATATTACCATGTAGTACTGTCCGTTTCGTATTATACTAATAAAGAATTGTTCTTTTCACATTATTTTTTTCAATTAAAATATCTGATTTTTTGTTGAAAATGATGTCATACACCCTTGTTTAAATTACATATGGTGTCTAGTGGTGATTTGTAAAATTTTACATTATTGTT
>JAULBM010000001.1:773320-791870 GCA_032357055.1 Geukensia granosissima
CTACATGACTCAGTCAGACATTGCAGGTCCTCTCCATGTCACTTTCACTAATCTACTTGACTATATAGGATATCTTCTGGACTGGATACTAACATTTATTATCCTATGTTAATACAGTTTAACATACTTAACCCCCTACATGACCCAGTCAGACATTACAGGTCCCCTCCATGTCACAATTACAGATCTACTTGACTGGATAAGATATATGCATGACAGGCTACTAACATTTACTATCCTATGTTAGAAATAATAATATAGTATACATTCCACATGACTCAGTCGGACATTACTTGTCCTTTTCTATGTCACTGTTACATATCTACTTGACTGGATAGGATATCTGCTTGACTGGATACTGACATTTATTATATTATCAAATGTTTATATAAAAATTACACAATATATAAATGATACATGTTTTTATGGTATTCCAAATGAATATTCAGATTTACAAGCAGGTTTTTATGTTTTGTCCATTTTTGAAATAATCTGTCTGTTTTGGCTAAATGCTGAGTACATGATTACATAAGTACAAAACATTTTTCATAGGTAAATTTTATTCTATTACAGTTGGAGGTTGACACAAAATATGAAAGAGATAAATTATCTGCTGGAATTAGACGCCAATCTAAAGAATCGTTAGGACTTGTCAGCAAGTTTTACATTGAACTCCCAAACCAACACATCAATCATTTGGCTGGAGAGGTAACACATTCAAAATAATATTTAATTTTATATTTAGGGTTAAATATTAATTTATTGTATTTCGCCTTGCATATCATAAATAATTTGTTTTTTTTTAATTTCGTACAAAATTATCTTCTTTGAATTTAATACGCACACATACAACATGTAATGTAACATGTACGTGAATAGACAATTGAGACAAAACTACGATTATTACATTCTATGGAATATTTTACAGTTTTGCAAATGAATGATCTTAAAATATATCTAAATTTCAGTCAGCAGAATTATTGCAACCTGTTGACAGCAGAATAATTGACTACATCCACCAAATGGTTTGGGAAACAGATGTAACAAGTACTTCACAGATAAAAATATTGGTTGAAGTATTTCTTAAAGAATTATTTAAAGGAAAACAACTTCCGTCTCGTTTCAATAAAAGATTTTGGCCAACATCAAAGGACATACATAACCATGTCACATTCGCCTTGATGCAACAGAGAAACAGTACAGTTGATCAGGTATTACAATCGTTTTTGCTAAAGGACAAGATTGGTTACAGCTGTGCAAGTTATTTTCTTAATGATATTTATTTCACAATCGTTTCTACTTCTGAAGTTTTTATACATATTGTCATTTACTTTTCAACATATGACACAATGACACAAGGCAGATGCAATATGTCTGTTTGAATTTTATATTTGCTTTCTATACACGCAGCCTAACCATGATTAAATGTGCAATGATATTAATATTTTAAATCATGCAATTACAGCATGAATTTTGGAACCATTACAGTAACAGACATCATTGTAGGCTAATTTTGATTCGATGAAGCATAATATACATGATATAATAATTATAGTATGTCAAATATACACTAAAATGAGTGTAACTGTTCCCTGCTTCAAATAGAGTAATCTATTTCTACATACAAACGGTTTATTTAGGAAAAACAAATATCTCTTTAAGTAATATCATCACAGTTATGAAAATTTATTGTCAAAAAAGTTTTTGTAGTCTTTTGATGGTGTAATTTTAAGTTTGGGTATTTTGAGTTTGGGTTTTGGTCCTTTTTTAATGTAACACATGTACTTTACTGTATTTGTGACATATTTTTAAGTGGAATAATTTTTTCAGGAAATTGTTTCCGAATTAATAAAAAAATGGAGGGATGAGAACAAAAATGACAACTTTTTCCTGAGACTAAAGGAAGATCGGGACATTAGCCTTGATATAAGTAAGAATTTATGGCATTTTGCATTGTTGCTTTTTTCAATTGTTATCAGTCTACTTTTATGTATTTTTATCTACTGGTTTTAAGGTGAGTGTAAAGTTAATAATTACAGTTGATAATAAAATTCAGCAGTATACAATCTGGATGAAGAGAGACATTAGATATTGAGGTAGCTTATTATAAATTGTTCGTGGTTAAGTACTTATCAACATTATCTTTTTTTTAAAATGAGGCATATTGTACATGTATTATTCAATAGAAAGTAAATAGGACTTTGTTTGCAAAATAATGGATTCATTATTTAGTTTAATGTGTCATGGTTTGCAGTATATTTTCAATAAAACTTTTTTTTACATTTCAGATCTGAATATTGATGAGGCTGATGAAGACAGTGAAATCATATTTGACACCAAAACAACAGAATCAGTCTACGGAACCAAAGAAAAGTTTCTGTTAGTGCACCAAACAGAGTGGCAAAGACGTTTGTTATTGCGATATGGTAATGAAATAAGCCTTCTTGATGCAACCTATCGCACAACTAAATACGCTCTGCCCCTGTTTTTCTTGTGTGTACCTACTAATTCCAACTATATGGTGGTAGCAACATTCATTACAGAAACTGAAGACAGTGCTTCCATCCAAGAAGCCTTACAGATGCTCAAGAAATGGAATCCTGAGTGGAAGCCTCGTTTCTTTATGTCAGATTATGCTGATGAAGAAATCACAGCGCTTGAGACTGTTTTTCCAGGTAATTAAAACATTTTTAATGATTCTTTTTATATTGCTAAGCCTATATGCTGATGAAGTTGATTCAAAGTAAAAGTTCAGTTCCAATTGTTGAGATTTGTAATGTAATAGTAAAATATTTCTACCACATGAAGCTGTAATGATATCTAATGAAACATTGGTACAAACTAGTGTCTTATGGTTAGATGATCAAAATACTGTAAAAATATTAGAATTCCAGGATTGCAACTTTTGTGGATTAACTCTTGTGTATATGTTCTGGGGTTCTATTTTTCGTTAATATTTATAAATGAACATCTTGGTATATTTTAGCATTTCACATGAACATATTGTCACAAAATTTTTATAAGACAGCTAAAATAAATACACCGCGAATAGTACTACTTTTACAGTATATGTAGTTAATTGTACACCTATTTGTAATACAAATTTATCTCAAATCAATGGCAGGTTCCCTAGTATACCTCTGTGATTTTCATAGAGAACAGTCTTGGGAGAGGTGGATGAACACTGGCCATAATGGTATGACAGATAAAAAAACTGAGGCCCTTCGCTTGCTTCGTGCAGTTGCCAAGGCTGCTACAGAGGATGAATTTGAAACAGCAAAGCAAACCCTTGAGGTAATTAATTTTCATCACCTATATTTAAGAATGTAAATTGTCATTATCAGTCACCCCCCTATACCCCCTTCCCCCCCACCCAGGGCAGCCGAGATATAGAAATAGGCCGTTCGGTTTCTCCGCCTGCAGGTATAACCCCTGCTAAAGGGGCGTCCATTAGTTTGTGCGGGATGAATAAATACTCGAACTCCCCATCTCAAAGGTTGTGCCAGGGAAAGAATAGGCACTAGGTATCTCCGTTCTTGAGGCACTAGTCCTCTAAAAGGGGCGTCCTTGATTGTGGGGGATGTATAAATTCACAATCTGTCAGGAGGGAGATGTTAAAGACGCCCTGTGTTTAGGAAATGCCATGTCATAAGCACGCTAAAGACCCTTTGTAACAGCTCTTTGAGTGGTCTGTAGGCGGCCAGTTACTAGGCTAAATTTTCCGCCCCTATCCAACCTGCAACTTTTCCAGTGGCAGTCTGAAAGTCCCTCCCTTACCGGTCCCTTTGTTACAGTCTACATACTGATTTATTGTTTGCTAACTTGTTTCCGTCCTGAATATGCATGAAATATTTGCCACTGGACGTTAAACGACAGTCAATCAATCAATCAAAGCAAAGGTTCTGCCTGGAAATTAGAGTATTTTGGCGTTTATGCGTTTAAAGGTTAAAGAGAGATTTTCTCCTGCACCAAACACACAAAGCTTGATAACTATATACAGTTTGGCACGGGCTCTTTCTGTGACGTTTGTGATAGAAACAGCGGTGTTTATTTTCAACGATACAATTGTGAGAAAAAAGTATTAATATCCACTATAGATACACTCTTGCAATAATTCCATCGTTCTGTGACGCATAAAGCCTGGTCAGAGCAGGCAGATCTTACCATCGGGTATCCGAATTTCTTACGCTACCGGAGTAAAAAAAAATCTTAATAAATATTAAACTCGCAAAAATAAGCGAAATATACGGTCGTACTCGAATTGCATACTCAATAAGAAAATGTATTATAAGAGACTGCAGAAAAAAAACGATAACAAATTTTCAAATATCCTGCTTTCGTTTTTACAATTGATGCAGGCGTCACTGTGTGTTTCTGGGATACATCGAATAGTAGATCGATCAATTTCATCATTTATGAATAGCAAATTGCCAAAAATGACACTGAACAGTCTAATTGTTCGACAGTGAGATCTTTAGGGACACATGGAACTGCAGTAATGCACTGGTTGTCAACGAAGGTCAGAGTTTTAGCTCTGTATAACACCTATCTTATTACTGCACAATGTTACCATGCATATTAATCTTCAATGTTTCTTCTTTACTGGTATGTACATTTCAGAAAGCAAGATTAGCACGTATCAGAATGGCTAAGAACGCCAGTGGAGCGGCCTTTATAAGTAGCAAAAAGCGAGCTGAAGAGCGATTAAGAGCCAAAGAAAGTGGTATAGAATTGGATGATTGCCAAGAAAATTTCTTAGAAATGCAGCACCATCATTTACTCAGCTGCTTAGAAAAAACAACGGTGAGATGTCTTCTCTAGCATTTTGATCATATGTTTAATGCATGAATATAATGGGCGAGTGCAAGTATAACTTCTGCTTTTGAAAAAAAAACATAGAATTTTAAATTTTGCATTTGCTCAATTCCTGCATCTGAGTCTATATTTTCATCCTGCAATTAATTGTTATATATTCCATATCATTCATACCAGTGTTAATGTCTTGGTGATGGTAGAAACCATGTTTCCCTTTTAATTTAAGAATAATGTAGATTTATGTACATGTATTAGGTAGTATCACCACCTGATGAGTAGTAGTCCAAAAATTTGTTTAGTCCAGAACTTTCAGTTGGTGCAAAGCTATTGATTAATGACTTTCTGATTACATATTTCTGGACACAAAATTAAAACAATCAGCGTTAAAATAATTCAAATTGTGTGAGCATAAGCGTCTTAAAGTTTTATTTTAAGTCTGCTGTATGATTGAAAAGAAACAGTTTTTATTTAATCCGGACAGAGAATCATATTTTGTTTATGTGGGCGAATTGCATCATAAACATCATTGTATCATATGCATTCGAAATTGATTTTCCGTTACAAAAATTGTCTATAATTGTATCTAAAACGATTCTTCATCAGTCTTAACTTTGCATTTACAGAGCAAACAAACACAAAAAGAAAAACGGAAAACTTATTTAATGGTAATTGCACAAATGATTTCTAAAAACTAACTTCTATTGCTTTAGCTTGTATAGATTAGATAAAATTATCAACCAGCGAGTCACTCAAGCACGCATAATTACAGATGCACACTTCTTAAACTTCCAATTTACGTAAAACTGATCTGGAATACGCATTCTGAATGATACTAATTAGGATTCTAAATGTGACAGCCTGAAGGGATAATTTTCTGAGAACTACTTCAAATTGGCCTAAGAAGAAACATTGATCTCCGTTGTTTGTGGATATTGTCTAAAATAAATGATCTTGGAAATTGCATCAAGAAATTTCAGCTTAATAACGTATTCTAAAGATTCTACAGGTTTATCATACAAACCATGATTGAACTTGGGATCACTTTTTGTAGGACCGTGAATTTGTTGAAATGGACATGGGTTTTAATGGAGGTCTAAATAAACCCTCGGAGACTCCCCCTCCCTCCCCGGACCCCTCCCTTGTTTCCTTGGAGAGGAGACGTTCCGCGGGCTGTTGTGCTCGTAGGTTCAACACACATCGAAGATTTTTTCTAAACAAGGTAAGGAATGATGTACTCCCTTTGGCCCTTGGGTTCTCTTTTCGTTACTTGTTGTTATTGGTTTCTGTAGTAACACTTAAGTTGATCATTTTTGACCGATTTGTTGTCTAATTTGGTTAGTTTCTGTGGTTTGTAGACTTTACATTCATTACCATTTATCTATATAACTAAATAAAGTACAAAAATGCGCTTTGTATCAAATATGAAATTTTCCTATGGTAATGGATGTAATGATAGATAAACTGCTTTGATTTTTTTTTTGACACATTTTACTAAAACGTTTTTGAATGCTTCACTCATGCATGCGCCTTTGCTTCAATTTTTCGTGATATTCAGTGCATGTTAAAAAAGTATATGTTCATTGCTACTAACTTGATTCCCCCAAATTTAATTTCACAATTATTACTAGTCACTAGTATGCCTTGGGTTTTGTTTAAGTAGCACGTCCCCATCAAGATGTTATCACTGCAATCATTCTGTCATAATTATAATGATTATCATTATCATAATTCTGTAATATCAAAATATATCAGTATAGAGAGATAACAGTTCTTGTTTTATATATCACAATTCAGTTATATCACTTCAGTACCACCATTTTAGGGAGATAAATTTATCACTCATGTTGATGTTGCAGTTTTGTTTAATATTAATGAATTTGTAATGGTTAAAGTTATCAAGTAATATTTGTAATAGTGCTTGTCGTAGATTTCAGGGTAATACAATACGAAGGTGGTATATCCAACGGATTTCCTAAAATTGATAAAAATAAAAAGACATGAAATTGGCGATGACAGTATGTGGGCTTTGCTAATTCTCAACATTTTTAAATATACATTCTACAAATGTTTAATACAGAAAAAGGAGATTTTGTATAGACAGCCATCCAAAACATGTGAATTACAAATATCATCAGGTTGCTGTAAGGCCTTCAATAATGGACAAATATCTACACCGTGAAAGCCCCCAAATTAATTGTTATGGTATTTACATGAAACAATAATCGACTTATTTAGTGTAAATTGTAAAACCTAAAATTAGATTAGAATACAGCGGGAGACCGAAATCCGAGGATAAGATGATCCAAAAGTATCCTCTATTTCGTGCATTAAAATCTTCATAAAGTTGGGTCTAATCTTGGTGTACTGTTTCTGTAATTTTTCTTTGTATTAATTTTTGCAGTTCCATATTACTTCATATTTTGTGGTGTTTTTGATTCCCTTAATTGGGTTCGCAAGATAAGCAACACAAACATGAGTTGGTTTCAATGTATTCAAAGGCTATGTACCCAGCAAGGGGTTTTCGCAATACCTGGCATTGTATACTTCTGTTTACTCGAATTTGTGTTTTTATGTTTTATTGTCATTGTAGATGTTCATATATAAAGTAAAAACATTAGCTTTTATCATAAAAACTTTCAGAAAATACTGTTAATTAACACAATAGTTGAATGAAGAGAGGTTATTGCAAACAAATTCGTTTGGTCGATACGCTCAATATTGCCCTAAAATATTCATCTTCTAAAAATAAGTGAAATAGAAAAAAGCTATTTTGAATAAAATAACTACCGCTTACTATTTTCCTGGCGCCAAAAGACTTTTCCATTTGCGCATTTTAGCTATTTCATATTTCCCCGCAAAATCTGCGCTATATAAGATTTCATTGGACGAAGTATCTATGACACAATTTTAAATCAAAATATTTTGAAATCGCAATAATGCTACGCCATAAATATGTAGCGACCAAGGCAAGGCAGTGCACACAAAATATGACAGCAATTTGAAGATGCTTTGCAGTAAGTTGCATAAAAATATTATTATTTTTTGCAATTTATTGAATGAATCATTTAAATATTTTTTCTTTGTTTTATTTGTCCTGGTGAGTTGTAACTTCTGAAAGCAGTGACAGAAACAATGCACATTGTAAAACAGTTAAAAAGAACGTTTATCAAGCTTCGCATCGAGAAATAGATTTTGTATTGGGACAATAAAATTGCTTTTTCCCTCGCTATAATAATCTTTAATTGTATAATTTTCTAATTATTCCGTGGATAAAACGTGTCCTTGGAAAAGGTTTTTCTTCAACTCATCTATGGTGATTGGTTCATCTTCAATATGTAAGAATAATTTGAATCATCAATTATTCCAAGGATAAAACTAATTCTTGGGATAAACATTTTAAGAACTTAGTCTAGGATGATTGATTCATATACAAAATAGGTATATTTTAAATCGTAATGCATTGACAAAATGTTATAACTGAACTATGAATTTCTTTTTAGAGACATCATAATGACTCGGAACACGAAGAGTTAAATGACATCCAAGTTAGACTTCCGACTGCAAATAGGTCTTCTCGATCCAGTCTTAATGCAGTTGGCAGTGTAAATAATAGTAAATCAAATAATTTAACTGTTACTACTGCTATAGTGAATCTACCAACTCCAAGTACAACTCCGGAAATGGAGACGCAAAGTACAAGCGGAACCATGTCACCTCAGTATACACATACGACACATGCGCATAATCCAGAATGTGTACGCATTTCCACATTATGATGAGGGTCTTTTGGACGACAAATTATAGGTTTTGCTCATTGACTGTGATTTACGATAGAATGTGATACAATATGGCTATACTATCAAGTTTTGTGACTGGATGGAACTTCTGTACGGCAAGTTTGAACTTGGAACGAAATCAAAATAGGTGGAGACACGAGATGTTTAATTTATGATCACACTTATGCGATTAAAAGAATAATTTAGTGAATCATGAAACCTTTGTTTGAACCTCCATCTTGACGACCCTTAACAAAAAAGTGAAGACACTAATGTCCTAAATGGGATTGTTGCTGTTTGATTGGTCAAACAAATGGATAATACCTTGTGTTAACTTCCAACTTGAGGAAAAAACCTAATCATTAACAAATAATGTAATTTATTTACAATACTTTTTTTACATTTTCATACCATGTTTTCTGCTCACACATTCTAAGTAAGTAATTTTAATTGAGAGTGATGTATGGATTTGTAGTTTGAGATTATGAATGATTGATATTCCTCAATGAATATGTATAGCTTTACGATTGTTATTTATCATAAGATTCATATCATTCTTTTCAAAACAGTGAATCAAAACTTAACTTAAGATGTCATGGAATAGTTTGTAATTTTTTTTTCAAAGCAAAGTGAAAAACATCAGTGTACGCGCAGGAACTCCCACATTTAGTTATGTATGCTTTTGTTAACAAATTATGTTTGTTGGTTGTCGTATTTACTGGAAGACCCTCTAAGACCTGTTTGCCAGTTGCGACTAAACTTTGGTTAAATTTTGGTTCTTTTATGCAAAGATTCTTGTGAATACCTATTTCTAAACTATACCTTAGCAGTAACGAAAAGTCTTGTTTTATTTGCAGTTGCCAATCAAACAAGACGGCCGCGTCACAGTCGAACTAACGTTAACATGGCCCACCATATAATGTTTTGGGTTTTTTATTTTATTTTCCAGTCAACTGCATCCACACCTCGGCATTATTTTCTTTTAGAGACAGAAAAAAGAGATATTGTATAATTATCCGTAAGACTGCCATCAAAAACTTGTAGAGATTCTGTTTTAAACATATTGGCAATAAGGTTTTCTGCTTTTGCTGAATGAATTATGATTAAACTGTTGATAGATGAACGTTTGATAAATTTCCTTAAATCAGCCATCCAAAAGGCCACAACAGCCAAACTAAACTTAATAAATCACCTTATTCAAAGTAAAAAAACGGTGAGACTTTTAAGCTAATTGTAACTGAGATTGGGTGGAATGTACTGTAACCTTTGAAAGTTATGTGATTAAGAGATAAACTAACTGTACTGTTTTGTTTATATGGCATAGCATTGTATAACAAAGTAAAAAACCTTAAATAAAGAATTTACTACATAAGTCAAATACCTATAGCGCAGCTTTTATACATTACGTTTCGATGTAAAAGAATGTGCACATTAGGCGATACCTTAACGTCTTTTGGACAATGCAAACAATAGAATACTTTTAACGGAGGTAGCAATATTAAAAATATTACTTTAATTTGTCTTCGTCAAATACTACTTGCCATGATATCAGTAAATATAAAAATCCATAGGCGAACAATTGAGTAATGTAATATACCTATCAATTTACAGGGACGGTATTTATCATAATGATCACCACTTCTGAGACCAGATAAAATTGATTGGTGATTTTCATATATTTGATAACCAAAAGGTGGTCTCATTTGATTAACAACTGTTACATGTAATTAAAATATCAAAGTAATAAGCTTTGCAGATATGAAGAGATCGAAACCCAGAGAATGATTTTGTGTTACAACATACAACTTTAAGGATATATTTTCATATTTTCAGTATTATATATTTTTTTCAAGTATATCACCTCTGAATTATATTGCTGTAACCATTTTATAAAGTATATTTAAGTGACCTATTTCTTGTTACTTCTATTACCAATTGCATGCAGTTAGAGTCACATTTAAAGTATATTTCAAACAGAATACAACAAAAATGTCATACATTTTTATTCTGTGCTAGATTAAATTTTAAATATAGTTAATATAACTCAAGATAAGCAGAAGACTGAGGTAACACATTGAATTAAGCCATTGATTTTTAAAAAGTTGATAACATTATATTTATATCCATAATATGTGGACTTATTGAAATATTATTCAAAGTGGAGCTTAAATTTGGTTTTAAAAAGAATACAACTTTCCGTTTTGTCTGTGTATATTTATATTTCTATTAAAAGATACAGCGGCTAAATGGCTCAAAACCCGTGCCTAAAAATTTTGATACAGAACAGGACATTAAACTAAATATTCTTTGTAAAACTTTTTGTGAAACAACTACAAAAATGAAAAATTGACATCAAAAATTCTGCAAAAACTTTCGATAAATTTTTTATGGCTAAATAGATCCTTTATAATATGATTAGCACTCATTTTTAACTTTTTAGTTGCCGTGTCTGCTGAGACTATTACATTATGACAAAAATATTTTTATCATAATAGAATGTGAAAGTTTTAATTTTGTTGGAATTTCATTAATTTGATTTTATTCAAGTGAGACCAGTTTCTTGATTTATGGCAGCTTCGAACAATATCGTGTTTCCGTTCAAAGTGCATTTCAAAAGAAATGAAATTTAAGATATTTCTAAGTTTCAACAAAGAATAATATAATTATCTCAATGTTTATCCTAATTTTCGATGTTCCTCTACTTTTGATAAGAATCTAGGGTATAAAATATTTTTTAAAGTTTTTATTTCAATGTTCATCCTAGTGAGCGAGCACTCCCACCTTAATGTGCTTTGAAATGATACATTGATAAAAATTTGAGTTACACTTAGTAAAATAGATTTTTTAGTATGAATACTAATATAACCCACATCTGTTACAGAAGTACAGTCAACTGTCCACCAAAGCATGTAATTTCCTTCTTCAGGGATATATATTGTAGATTGATGAAATCGATTGAGATTTTTAACCACTGGGAACAATTTATTTTGTTTTTTTTTCTTTTCACTTAACATAAAAAAATTACATTTTCTATCGCGTTAAGTGTTGTTTTACATAGAGCAAGTCTTATTTTTATCATTACCTTTAATAAATACAATCAGTCACAAGATGGCCAAATTGTTTGTATGAATTTTTAAATAATTTTGAAAGATATCTGCTACTAGAAACATTATCCACAAACTAGAAATACCATTAAATTACACAGGGGTGGATAATTTGTCAACTTCATTTTAAAATTCTCATTTTTTATGCAAAATACTATTTATTCCTTTTTACCCATTTATAGTTATTGGGTAAACAAAAAACAACCAATGTTTGTTATTTATTTATCATGGTGATATCTTTGTTAAACTGTCGAAACTAAAAATCTCATAACTATTTGCAATATATTGATTTAAGTTATTTGAAATATATTTATTATTTTTATTGTTTTACAGACACAAAACCTAGTTTGTTTATTGTGCAGATTTTTGTTAACTTGTTTTACTTGTTTTATGCAAAGGGAAATAACGTGTTGTGCAATATTTTTGAGTTATCTCCCGCTTTGTGATCGGCTCAATCAAATTGTTCATGGTTAGAATTGACGTTTTGTGTATATGTACATATTCATTAATGATACATTGTCATTTGAAAAACATACATGTGTTTCAAAGAACTGTTCATTGTGTTGATATTGTGGGAAACATTTTGTGCCTTTGAGGCGATCATATGCTTTTAAACCCGGTAACCATTTAAAGTATGCGAAAAAAGAATGAACAAGCATAATTAATTCCACCAATATAATACAGCTGTAACCATATTACAATGATAAATTACAATAACATATATAATACACAAAATCTTATCAAGGGGTTATATTTTAAAGCACAAATGTGATTACTTTTGCTGTAGGTTTATGATAATTTTGCCCATCTTTACTATTGTTCTTAGGGCTGAAAGTTGTATGTTATAGTAGCACAATTACCTGACAAAATTGGTAATAATTGTGTTTATATATTTTAAGGGCACCCCACGATTTTAATGCTGTGCAGTGTTTGTTTGTTTTAAAACAAAGTCATAGAATGCATGAATCAGTGTAACTGCAATTCCAGGATGATTTTGGTTATAAATGGTTTTGGGTCTGGTAGTTTCCTATTTTTTAATTTTTCGTACAGAAAAAGTTTATGACATCAAATATTTTGCAATAACTGACAAATTACATGCAAATAATGTTAAAATGTGTTTTCCATGCAGAATTATCACGCTAGAAGATACATTTTTGTCATGAAAAAGTTACCTTAAGTTACATCAATATTTTTTGCTTATCAGACTCAAATTGTCTTTGCTTTCACTCTGCCTTTGTCGTCTATCATTCGTCCATGCAAACTGACAGACAAATTTCAGCACCAATTCCTGGCCAATTAGAATACTACTTTGATGCACTTGAAGAGGTTTACTGATAATACGGTATAAGCGCACTACTTCTGTTTGATTGTTTTATCCAATAGGTCTCTAGATTATCCGAAACTTAATCGGGTTTCTCAGCGTTATCATAAGGGAAACTATCCTTTGATGTGCAAAACAATAATAAGCATGGAATTTCAGATTCATAAAAAAAGTTAGGTTATGCTTGATCTTTTTCTTAGTTTTTAAATATTGTTTGTTTGGATTTTTTTTAAATATTTTTTGTTAGGATTTTCTTTAGGGGTAGGGTTGCATGAGTAAAATTTTACAAAATTGCTTGACTTCAGTGAAAAAATTTTACGCACTAAGAGGTTCTCATATTAAGAAACACTACTTTTCAATATGAACAATGATAAAAATTTCCATTGAAAATAAGTCTCACGAAAACAACCATTTATAAAGTATTTTCAATATTAACCAAATTGCTTAATAGGATTACCATACTTATCCAGGGGTTTGAAATTTTTCATGGAAAGCGCAATCCGTTTAACAAATTATTAGATTTATATTCCACAATAAGATTTAACCAAATTCTTCCAATTTTCTTATTCAGAAATACGTTGTGCACCTCATAATGTAAAGTTGGATCGAATTGATTTGGATGGTTACCAAGAAAAAGTAGGTGTTTTCAGTGGACTTATACTTTAAACTCACACTTGCTTCATTCTGCAATGGAATCTAACTTAACTGTCATAGATGTTTATGCAGCTTAAGCAGTGGTATTCAATATAATCATTGCAGGGGTATTTGCTTTAAACCTGCAACTCCATCTTTATTTTTTAATGAAATTCAAACAATAATTGCTTGTTTGTTTTCAGAAAGTAAAACTATGCATCTCCTAATTTAAGTTTTAAGTAAGAACAATAAATTTATTTTAATTTGTGATGGATATAAGCGGCCAACCACTTTCGAGAGTCTATAGTTTGGTTGGTCCCCTTGCAAACTTATATTTTTTCTTTGGCCGCCCACCATTCAGTACGGGTGTTACAGAATGCTTAAAATGTTACAATGCATCTTGAAAATTCACTGAAACACCCTCTACTCGCAAGTCATTTTTAAATCGGAAACAAATTTAGATAAAAATGTCAATTGATGTCCCCTGTTATACTTTTCCCTGTCGCCAAAGATGACTAATAAAGCGGAACATAGATCAATATTCGACCGTGTCGTAAATCGACATGAAGGTCTTGGTAGACCATTTCCTAAAAAAAAAAAATGGTGTAAAAAGTTCGCGTGGTCCCATGTTGAATTTTCCCTTTATGGTCATTGAAATCATTCTTTAGTGTTATCCCTCCTGCCGCCCTAGATTGCAACTGTGCTTAGTTTACCAATTTACCATATGGGAAATTCGCTATAAGTTTCTGAAAGCAGTTGCTTAGTTGAAACAAATGTTGATGAAACAGTCATTTAAGAAAATGATTAAAAATGTATCTTTTGCGCAATAAAAATGACCATTAGTACTAAATATAGTCGGGAATTGGTTTTAAAATCCTTGTTAGGTAAAAACCACCTATTTAATCTAAATTGTGAAACAAAGGTAATTAATGGTCCCTATTTAGATTTGTGAACGATACCTGGTCGGTTAACCAAAATGGTTGTAATGTCAGAGTTTTTAAAATAGAGACATATAAGAATTGTCTTAAAAATTCTTTTGTTTTTAATCAGTTTGGACAAAATGTTGATGAAAAAGTCAAGGGTGCAGTAGTTTAAAAGTTGGTCCTGTTAACTTTAATGTCGGTTGAGCGATACCGATTCCGACTTTTTATTTATTATTATTTTTTTACAGATCATATCATGTTACAGGCTATATAAAGATTTTGGTGTATTATACATATCGGTTAATTGTTATTTTGTGACAGATAAGTAGGAAAAACTAATCATCTTATACATACATCGTTTCATATTATAAGTATCATTTCCTTAAACGAATAAGTCCTGGATCATATATACTCGAATTTTAATTCATTTATGCAACATGCTAATAGGTATCAATGTGTGTAAGTCTCTAAATCTCTGAGGGCACGGTGCTTACCAGAAGTAGAACCATTTATAACGTAATGAAAGTAAGTTTGCATGATTTTCCTTTCTTTTTTCAATATTCCAAATATAAAAATTGGGATATCAGTAGATAGTTAAACTATTCCTGTTGTTACTGTTTTTGATTACGAATAAAATCCTATTCAACTTTTAATTTGTTACTTTTATGGGTTGTTTTTAAAGTGCACGGTGTATCAATCGATGACATTATTCCGTTCAAACACATCTAGAATGCATCACATTAGAACCAAACTACGCTCAAAAACTTTCGAAACGGAACTCAATATACAATACATGTTTACAAACACCAATATCATACCATTATTCAAATAAGTACAAATTAGTTTCTATAATTCTGGATATAGGTCAACATCGCTTGTTTCAAACCCGTGACAACTTACGATTTCTGTCTGTCCCTTTAGAATCTTCGAATTCCTTTTACAGCCATAATTCCAACGTCTTTCAAAGATCTGCAGTTCATCCATGTTAAGCCTTTGAGGTATTCTGTATAGGACTCTACATGAAAAGGTGCAAACCGAAAGAAGACGTTGATACTTTTTAAAAATGGTTGAAATCTATATGGTCACTCATTCAAATAAGAATAAGAAAACTTAAAACATCAATGCATAGGACAGCGACATCTATATTTTCAAAGATCTAGATGTTGCAGAAACTCTTTGTATCATTTATGACAAATATGTTGTCGTACCAGCAGATGAGGCCCTAAATAATATCATTTTTGTCAGCAATTTTAAAAAAAATGCATGGATTGTTTAATAAATGGGTAAGGTTTAAAGCACACGTGGTAATCTAAATTACACAATAATTTTTAAGAGATATTTTATAATCATGTATCCGTTCGATTTTCATTGGATTTTCCTCGAAAGTTGAGGACTTTATATGATCACTCTTTATTGTGTTGAATACGAAAGTTACATAACTGTCATTACAAGCAGCAGTTTATTGCTGGATCTGCCATATGTTCCACCAAGCTTCAAAATTAATATTAAGCGCTATCAAGACGAATATTTCGACACAAACTAAGCAAGACGTGACAGAAAAAGGATGTGGATACTTAAGAAGTCTATAGACCTGATGGACATTTTAACTCAAGATCTATTTAGGCTTGGGACAGCATTTAGACAAATTTCTCTTTTACCCTTAATACAGCAATACCACAGCTGGCACATCTTAATTCAAAACTAAAAGATCGAATTCATAATTGCTTTCTCAATGAAACAGAGAAAAACGATACAAAAACATCGTTTTCGACAGAACCAAAATATACGTAGTACAACGGAACCCATAATAAAAAACAAGGAGGGTATTACAAAATTATAAGATTTTCTAATTTACACCAGCTTTTCTTTAGTTTGGTAAACGCGTTTTTAAGTAGCGGTAGTTTCATGCATTGTGATGCAAACAGCCATCAAAATCATCTATACAGGTTACCCTATGGCGTTAAACCCAAACCAAACAAAGTATGGAAAGAAAGAGCATACCTTAAAAGACATACACTGGTTACGGCACCAGCAAACGCTATGTTTTTCAGATTTACAATTTATATTTAAAATAAATCAACACTAAATTTGTTACAATTATAATGGTCGAGTATTAAGTTACATTGTAAACGTTTGGTATTTTTCGTTTTTTAATTTGTATAATACTTAAGTACATGATAAAAATGGCAATTCAAATATAACATGAAAAGGGATCATTCTTAAAGAGTCGGTCTGTTTTTAGGACTTCACTTTCTAAATCATAACTCTTAACTGATGTTTGTCTAGTGAAAAAAAGATTATTATAAGCAAAATCTTTTCTGCGAATGTAGTTATAGATCTAATCATTTAAGACTTATTATTTCTTTGAATAAACATATCTTGAAGAGTTTTCCTTTTGGAACTGTTGTTAGATCTTATAATATAGTGTTTTGCTAACAACAATGAGGTTGTTGTCAATTTATTACGTAAGAACTTTAAAAGTTAATATTTCATGTAAAAAAGAGAAGATATGGGGTAAATAAAATTCAAGGAGAGCATACTCCATATCTCTAAGACACGGATGAAACTTTTGAATCTAGAGTTTTTTGCAATTAAGGAGGTTCGGATATCTAAATAAAAATCAATAGAATTTTTTATACTTTCTCAAAAGATATACTAAATTGTGCTATCCAAAAAATTAAAATAAAATGTATATGTCACCGAACTCATTTTCATGCAAAGGGTTGTGCAAAATCCTCCGTTTTCTGTTAGTTATATAGGGAAAAACTACATTTTTCTTGATTTAGAAAACATATAACGATAGAATTCCAAAATAAAACAGGAAAAGATAGGTTTTATCATATATTATCAGAATATAAAAAGAAAAATTAAGATCACCGATCTCATTTTCTTGCTACATTAACAAATCTATAATTCCATAGTACAATCCTTTATAAAATTAAGTCATTGGAGTTAACACTCCTACCAATGATTAATTCCTAAACTGTTGAAAAAGCACTTTATCCTCTATAAATGCTTAAAAATGATAAAACCATTAGATAAGTTATTACAATATATTAAACCAGCTTAAAATTTGATCAAGTTTTATGTTTCTAGAATTAATATTTGCAGTTTTAGGATAAGTCAATACCACAAGATTGTGATCCAAGATGGCGGAAGACACCCGAACCTCTTTAATGTGAAGTACCTTGGCCCGTTCGAATGATATTGACATTTCACAACTAGTTTTGTTTGCTCTTGTTTGCATTAATGTTTCTGACATTATGATCGCAACCTACATCTTAAGGTAACCTTTTGCAGCAGGGATACATATATCACAGGCTTCCGAAGACTTTTCACAAAATTTTGTAACCGCTACGAAGATTTAAATGTAGAATTTTGATACAAGGGATATCACATCCTACGTTCTATGTAAACATTACATATAAAGCTTACAAACAAAAATGATCCATTGAATCTCACCGTTCCGTTAAACGAAGTAATCCACAAAGAGTATAGCTTCAATATTAAAACTTGCTTTTGTTGATACAGACATCCATAAACCTTCTTACACATATTTATTACATTGCCTCCATCTTGCCTTTCCTTACGTTCATTGACAACGTATTACTTAAACGTCGGACATACTTGTTTAATTAAATCTCATGTTAAGAGGCTTGAAGTCTTAACTTCAGCAATCTCACCTTGAGTTTGCTATCACCGCGAGCATTCATTTTAGAGGTATCTTCTTTGCGTGCATATATTTTTTCGTAATTTGACAACTATTGAATCTCACTTTACCAGTTTAATCTCAGCTCCTGACTTATTTGCCTGTCAGGAATAGTGGTCATAGGTTTTTCTTTGTGTTATATGTTTTGTTACACGTACCCGTTTGTTAATATTCAGATAGGAGCATGATTATTCTTCGCATACACTTTCACTTTAATAGAGCTTTTTACAAGGAGTAGTATTCCATCTTGTTGAAGGCATTGTGGAAAG
>JAULBM010000001.1:791970-802581 GCA_032357055.1 Geukensia granosissima
CTTAGTTTGTTTCTACTATGATAGGCATAATAATATATATACAACATAATAAGTATGGCAAATTTATTAAGCTTGGTACCCCCAAGCAAACAAACCCCCAATTACAAACATGCCCCCTGCAGTGATAAACAGCTACATGTAATAAAAAAGTCAACTCACTAAGTAAGCTAAGCGTTGTTCAAAATCCCCGTACCCTTAGTAATGCTACTGGGAGGGCGGGTGGGAATGCTGACAAAAACAGTGTGTCGCCATTAGCAGATTTTACGTATACTAAAGCAGCGTGGCTCAAATCAAAGCGAGACTGCGGGATCGTATGTAGGCCCAGCAAAAAAAACCCAAAGCAAGCGCGGCAAATTCAAACATTCGTGCTAAAAAACAATTTACAAATAAATTCAATTACGTATAACCAGACACATTATTCTGACTCTGGATTGACCAGTCTTTACTCTTATTCATGAATGCTGCGTGTGTAGCGGGGAAGCAGCAGATATCAATTTTAATGCCTATGGTTTGAAGTCCGGGAATTGAATTCACGACCTTCCGCGCTAACCATTACATCACTGAGGCGGTAACTAGTTTCAAAACTTTTCATCTCAACATCAACATAGCTTTAAATGATTGATGATATTTATTTTACTCATATAACTTTGAAACAGATAAAATTCAGCAACTATAGATGGTATTCTGAGTAGCCCTTAGTATTGAATTGGGGTTTATTAAGAATAAGTATACATCACTTTGTTGTATTTTATATATTGAATGTTTTCATTATAGATGTTTCTGTTCCATGCGATTTTACATTTAAAAGTACATGTCGGTTACTTTAACTAAGCTAGGATGGTAAAGTATCGACCGAAGTGGTACAGTTGGGGCTTGATTGGGTATCCTGATTCTACTTTGGAATAAAATTTTTCACGTGATCACGGTTTGAACTTTTTCTGATTTTTAAAGGAAGATAAAAAAAAAAATACAATTTCTCGAACTCAGAATTTTTTTTAGATTGTTTGTTTGTTTGTTTGTTTGGGATTTAACGCCACTTTCAACAATATTTCAGTCATATCGCGGCGGTAAGTTTTACTGGTGGAGGAAGCCGGAGAGAACCACCGACCTTGGGCTGGTAACTGACAAACCTTATTACGTGCGATGCGAGTTAAACGCAACCCGTTTTTGTATGGTACAAACCCAGGCGCGAACTCACGCCGTATAGGTGATATGATACAGTGATCTGTACAGGTAGTTTAAATCAACTACCTAGACCACTCGGCCACCCAGGCCTCGAATTTTTTTTTTTAAAAATTATTTTTTTAGAAAAAAAATGTAATAAAAGTTAAAGACGCATTATCTTTATGATGAACATTTGAAAATGTTTTTTAGTTCACTTCTATATATAAGTATTATAATTATGACCCCAGTAAAGCCATCCGAAGTGAGATGAGGGGAAGTTTGTACTAGTGTCGAAGAGATATTTCTCCTACAAATGAACCTATGTCTTTTTGGTCTAAGTTGGTCCTGGCAGTAATACACTGTTAGTTTTATTAGTCACAGACTGGAATATCATTGTCAAAAGACAAAGCAGTTGGAAAATATATACATGTGTATGTGGATGTCTTCAAATTATAAAATAAAATGTTTTGCAATTAAAAACCATCTGTATATTTGTATAGGTATGTAAATAAAACAATGAAGCATTGAACTTACAATCCTATGGATGCCATAAATTTGAATTGTTTTATTCAGATTGAATCTAATTATAAATCATTATAAATCATTATAAATCATATCATAAAACTGAAAACTGCGAACAAAGGTTTGAAAGGTATTAGGGATTATTGCTTTGTTATGGAAATTCTATTGTTTGGCCGAAAAATATTACGGCTTAAAACGCGTAGTATGGATATAACCCTTTAATTCTACGTCTTAAGACTACTTTTTTTACAATTTGCAATTCAACCGTTTAAAACCCTTCTTTGGTTTTGAAACCATTAAAGATAAAGTCGCATTTGAAACTTGTATCCTTTCCAGCCGAGCGGTTTATGTATATACTGTATCAAGAATTTAAATCATAATCCAACAAAAGACTAAATACACAAGCATACAAAGGCATGTCACATTGCAGAAAAATGATTTACATCCGATAGTATATTTTACATTTGGACTCGAGCCCTGTTGAACTTAGAAACAAGACCATTCCTATCACGCAAGTTTTAATTTAGAAAAAAAATCGGCAAAGGACAAAAGGCTATCGTATTTGTTTGTGTTTGGAAAAAATCAATGTTTCTATAAGTCAACTTGGTAAATTGATAGCAGTTAAACTAAATATATATTAAACATGTAATGTATGGATTTCTGCCAGTGTCGGTTTGAAGAGAGGATACCAAGTCGTACAAAGAAGGAATCCTCTAGAACAAACGAAAATAATGTTTATATGCGACTGATTTCTTAGTCTTGGACATTACTTTTGATTAACAGTAACACTAACTTGGAATAATGAGCGGAGTTGTTCTTCCACATATACCTGGAGCTTTGCCTTCCTTAACTAGATCCTTACCCACGGGGTTTGAATCCAGATCCCGACCATCGAGCTCTGGAAGCAATGCTAGTGGCTATACGGTAGTTCCTCACGTTTATTATGGATCCCACGGTATGTTATTTTCCTATTTTCTGAACAGTATTAAAATTAAGAATTTAACAAGTTTTAATGTAATGTTTTATGGATTAAAATGTTGATTTTTCTTATCTTAAATCAATTGCTTTTATGTATTTCAGAAATTTAAATTTGGCGCAAAGTATTTCTAAAATAGTCGACAAACATTCCAAAAACTTAAATAATATTTGTCAGCACAAAACAATTGCAAGTACGGTAGATTATCTGTGAGTGTAAAAAATTATTAATAAAAATCATTAACTTAGTGGGAGATGTCTCTCCTGACAGCCCAAGTTTGAAATCAGAAAACTTTTTATTTCTCAGGGCAGTCTCAAATTGGGGATCAGGAAATATTCTCTCTTTGCACGGCCCCAAATTTGCACCAGGAAACATACTGTCGCTAGCTAGTAGCATTCAATGGTTACAAGAAAGTTTTTGGAATAAATGTCAGAAAGACCCGTACGATCCACGATCTTAAATACCTTTATTACAAATATTCAAAAGTCAAATTTAACTGCATGTAAGGAGCAACAGTTCTGTATCCGTTTTCTGTATTTCCAAACAGTCTCTATTTGCTATGACTTTCTCTACGGGCAGTCCCTCACTGGTGTCAGCAAATGTGCTGTCTCCCCAGAAGCCCTTATTTATATCATGCATTTGTATCGGGAGATGTTCAGTCTCTGTACGGACCAACCATGATTGAAATATACTGATTCACCTGACAGTTAAGAATTGTTTTGTTTCTTTAGACAGTTATCATAATATTAACTTCTTCATATAGGATATGAATATGAAAAGATATGGGGTATTCCAGAGAGAATGCACTCCAACCACGAGAAAAACAGAGTATTTTACAAACTAGAGGTCTCTACAATGCCGTCAACAAAGGTGGAATATCACTCCTTGTGAAAAGCTCTAAAGAAGTGCATTTCCATAACTGTACCAGTTTTTGTTTTGTAACAGTGGTAGGAGATCTAATTGTATACTGCTCAAATGTTGATCATTTGTCATTTCTTTCTTTTCTTTTGCAATCACCTTAACGTTTTTCTGCTCCAGGTGTACTGACAAATCTGCAGAAACCTAGCTTTCTTAAACAATACTTTAACATAACCTAGAATTTAAAACATATACATGTTGATTTTAAAGTGTATAAGGTACTTCTTTCGAGTGTTTTACTCAATAAATATACATTTCAAGGGTATTTTGCTACCTTTTAAAGTCTATTGACAAATAAATATGTAAGCTATAGTAACCTTTGAATCAATACAAAACGAAGAGGAACTGGTGTTATCTTCACGAGTTTAACGACTTTTTCACACGATGCCTTGATTTATTCTCTGTAAACATTTGTTACAAAATAAGTAAACATAGTTTGTTACCTAACACCACACTGAACAGCGTGGAATGCCTTACTGTGTGTTCCAGTCCGAAAAAAACTTTATAACTTTTCCTCAAGTTCATGTTTACTATAGAGACGCAGGCGATCAACAATCAACTGTCAAAATTTATCACAGAATTTCCCGTTCTCCTCTTTTATAAGGGGTTCCTGGTGTCTTCTGTTGTGTTTGTTTGGTTTATAAGGTTTGGTAGTGTGGCCATTGTCTTACCGAGTGTACGCATAGAAAATAGTAATCTCGTTATTCCTACATTACAATTCACTCTGTCGTGGACAAACCGAGCTCCCTCCAAAACAGATCCAGAGATGTCCCGTTACTGTCCTAAAGAAAACCCAACATGATCTGGGCGTGTCCTGAAACCTATTTGGTCGGACTGTTCTGTGTTTGCTTTAAGATTCTAGACTGATATATTCGGGAAAAGCAAAGGTTTAATTATATCTTGTATTCTTATAAACTTCCACTAATACGTTGACATAAAAAAAAACATTGAAATAAAAAGAAAATGGGTATTTCATCGGCCATTTTTTCATTCCGCAAATTGCTTTGACGTACATTGTTACTATTTATTTATATATATATATATAAGAACATGTCCCTATTAAGGGTAGTGTTGCAGGACAGAAACCGCAGTTAATGTACCTGGGACAAAAAGTGTCATGTATCACACCAAACAATACATCTAATTAACGGCGAATTAACTTACAGGACTGCTCTGGAACACTTTGGGGCAGCTAAGAGGCTGTCGTTGGTTTCATCCTTAGCAAACCAGGACAGCGATTGGTTTGCCGTGAAAGTGCTCAAAGAAAGTCGAAAATTGTCCCCGAAGACTGCATATATGAAAGGTTGAAGTTGCGAGAGCTTGTATTTGCTTTAAATTGTGTATTTACGGTTCTATCTTTTTCATTTGATCTCTATTAACTATATTTCCCAAAATCTACATTGTTCTGGTTTTGATTACAAAAAGCCCTTCCCCAACATTTACTCTATTCCATAAATCGAAAAATTTATGACCGACAATTGAAAATTTTTATTTACAGACCTGTGAGTAGTATTATTGTCCGTAAAAGTATTAATTGTTTTTAGTGTCCAGTAAACAGATATAAACGAAATATAATTAAAAATCGGAGGTAACTGTTGATTTTTCAATGAATCAATTAGAATATGAACAACAGTTTGTTTCGTTACTATACGGGTACACGTACAATGTAAACCTGAAATAAAACTCAAGTGAGGGCCGTGTATTTTATACTAAATGTAAGTCCATAAAATATAGTAACCCGACAAGCAAAACGAACCATTTCCAGATTCCTACAAGAATATATATTCATTTTTACCGACACTCTTTTCGCGAGACCATATTCTTTTCTTTTAACTTTTCAAATCTCTTACTATTTCGTCATGTTCATTTGACATTCCATTTGACTTAAGCATCCAATTGTTTTATACTCTTTCAAAAAAAATGTGGGATATTTTTATTTTCGACCTTACAATAGAAATGGGTATGGCTAGATTTTGTCAAGCAAAATTCTTTTAAGGAAATGGCAGATAATGCTCACGGGATGATATTAGAAGGCAGTTAAATAACAAAAAATGATGAAATAAAACATTTGAAAGGATTTTATCCGGAAAACAAAGTTAGCATTTTTTCCACAAAAATGTGGGTTTCAGATCTCATTAAACTATAGCCATCGGACAAAAATCTTAAATCGAAAACTTTGGTAGCTAGAAGTTAAATAATGAGATTTGCGTAAAGATTTTTGGCATTCTGGCTAATAGTTTTTTCGTGTAAGTCTCAAAAGTTGATTTTTTTACTCAGAAAATGTCAATATTCCATATTAATGACTATATTTCATTTGCTTGTCAAATAACTACACACAGTGCAAATGCTTTTGGGAAATGGAAATACAAATAGTTACTTATCTGTTTTTCTGATATTTTAAATTTTAACTTTAATTCACCCTTTATAAGCATATCATTACACATTTTTAGAAGGCATGTATATAAAACTTCTTCAATTCAATGTTGCTAGCTTGATATTTATAAGCATTTTGTTTATTGTAAATATTATATAATAAATATTTAAATGCATTTATAAAGCAAATCAAAAATTTATTGAGAAATATAATCAATGTTTCAAACGATTATTATAAACATATACATTTTTTAAATTTGAATATAAAACGAACTATATTCAATTAAACACTGTCCATCATATATTTCTTAAAGGGGGTATTTAACTGTAATCGTGCATGTTTTTATACAATTTAACTCAATACATTCAAACTATAGTCAGGGAAGATAAAATCATAAACATGTTGACATTAAAGTCTCCTTGTAAATACATTTAACGATTTTGGAATAAATTTCTGATTAATGACGAACCAAAAATCAAACACAGATAACACTGATACGTCATGGGACGAGATTATTTTAAAAAGATGGTCGAAATAGTCGAAGTACGAATGATTTAGCTAGCTTAGCTCGGCACATACATGACATAATAAACAAAAAAGTCAAAGAAAATGTTAAAAGTGGCACGTCTATACATAAAGGACCTTTCTTTGGACTGTAATTTTTCTTGCTATCAATTACATTTTTTCAGTTCTTTGTCCAAAGACAGAGGTTTGCAAAAATGTAAATAAATATGTTTTAAAACATTTTTAGACCAAATCTAAAATATGACGGTTGAAAGTTTTAAGGTGTTGTATTAACTTTCACAGGAATTAGACCCCCTATTACCAAATATAAACCAATACACTTCAGAATCATGAAGATACCCTAACGGCCAAAAAAAGAGATCCTTTTTATGTTGTACCAAAATTTATTGATAGGTCTGAGGGACCGATACAGGACCAAAAACTCCCTTGTGCTCAATTCGTGAAAGAAGTAATTTGCGAATTGTTTTCATAAATAATGCAGAGTTAGGTTTGATTCTGAACTGGGTTTGGCAGAAAAGCCGTCTTCGTTGGTGGGAATGGCTGGAAAACAATTTTAAAAATAAAATCAAAGTTTCAATTGGTCGTAGTTAAGATACAAGATCATATTTAAATAAATATCTAATATATCCCATTTCATTTAATAAGTTTAATTGCATCGGCAATCTTGGTTGAAGGTCATAGGTGCTAGAAAAAAATTAACAGGATTTTTCGAGGGCAATGTTTTGTTGGTCTTTTATTTTTTAAGGGAAAGGGTTCTAAAAGTGATTTCCCATAAATCGCTTGTAAACCGCTGTATGACCGATGTCATCCTTAAAGGCGAAGGGATAACAAAGAAATTTTGGTGTCATACCAGTGTAAAGAGCATTCCATTTAGGCTGCTTGCAATGGATTAGGTAGTTTCAGTTATAACAGTGTGCGAGACCACATGTATTTGCCGTAGTGTATTTTTTTGGGAAAAATAGCATAATATAAAGTGGCATTTTAAAAAATAGCACCACGCAAACTTGATAATGTTTCTTTTATTTAAATTTCAGTGCTTGCATGCTTGAAATAATAATTGAATAAAAAATTGTGCCTGTGCCAACTCAATATATTTCAACGACCTGAAGTTAGACATTATTGACAACGACAGCTTTATTTCAGACTAACAACAATTTTTGCGAAAATCAACCGCCTTGAGCCTTCTGCTCCCGCTTGCAAGTACGAAAGTTGAAATTATGAAAATATAAAGTAGGAGAAATGAGAAAATACACTGTTTTAAAGGGAATTTGTGGTCTTTATCCTATTAGAATAGACAAAACGATCAAATGAAATAAAATTTTGCATGTGTCAACTATATGATGAACAAATTCACAAAAAAACTGTTGAGATCTGACATTCCTTTGGTCGTTACCGACCACTTTTTCTTCTTTAAATGCAGCTGTCTTATTTTTGTTCCAGAACTTAAATGTCTCAGCACCTAGAGAACATATTAAATCAGATTAATTAAGAAATATATACCTCATATGACTTTATTTTTTTTCTTAAAAAAGTATAGAATAATGTATTGATTGACAACGAGCTTGATGCGCATTTGTGGAATCGGACCAGAAGAAATCTAGGTGAACAGAATTTGGGTGCAGCTATCATCTCGGTTGCCAGGCGAAGGTGTCGAATTTTCTTTTTAAAGATGACCTAAAAATGGCCATTCCTTAAAATGTGGTTGCATTGTTAGTTTCTATGTTGAACTTTAGTTTGGTTAGGGTGGTTGATTTTGTTGGCCAACGGAGATGTCACACATATTTATTACATTGCAACCAAAGACCGATACTCCAAAGTTTGGTTGCAATGGACTTAGAATTGTAAAAACAAATGTTTGAGTGAATTTTCCTAATTAGCTATGGTTGCAGTCTTATTTTGAGACAAGCTCGAAAGACGACGAACCAAGGACGCTTCCGTCAAAGATTGATATTAAATGACCAAAAATTTCAGGAAGGAAGATTTTTTTAAGATCACACTTCTATTCTACTGCTGTCATGTCTATCATCATGGTTTGCGTCCGGGTGCGCTTAAGATTTATAATACAACCAAATACGAATATTTCAAGAAAGTTTTGCTCCTATTTTGGAAACGCAATATCAGAGCAAAAAACGACGGACGAAAAACAAAGTTAAAATCTTAGTGCTCCTAGGTAATAAAAAATATCTAGTTGCATATACTAACAAGTTTTCTTATTTCAGATTTGTGCAGCTTTCGTGGTAATACAAGATCTAGTGGACGTTCATACACCAGATTACCGTCACTTCGACACAAGGTAAGACAACTAATAATTATTGGTATAGGAAATAAAACATCATCGCCAATATTGTTACACATGTTTTTGATTCAATAAGAAACATACCGAAGGGTATATCTAAACTAACACACTAACACACTTACAATAGAAAAAGACTGGACTGATTTTTGTTTAAAATGTTGGAGGGTAGACAACACACTCGTCTTTGTCTTTGGAAACCCCGGGGTGGATCCAGTAGGGGGCAAGGGGGCAGGCCCTACTTCGAAAATGCAAAAATTATTTAAACACTTTTTTTGCACGCAGGCGAGTATATATTGGCAGGTCCCCTTTCCACGAGTCAGATCCACTTATGTACGAGTATGTGTTGGCAAGTGCCCCCTTTTCTAAAAGTCTGGATCCTCCTATGTGTCAATCCATTGATTCACCAGGCACCAACAATAAAATATTTCAATTTAAGATATTTTTATCTTTCTATTCTATTTCTTTCACTGTTTTTTACACGATTGGCATACATTTTAGAAATGTAAACATTTATGCGTCTGTCTTACTTTCTGTAACATTTAAGGTAAACTAATATACTTACTACGACACTCTCTTTCGTTTTTCTTTTTATAAATGATCTTATTTGACAGGTATTTGTTTATTTTGGCGGTCATTGTGGTATAATTTAAACTTAATCAGTACAAATATTTGGTGATCTTGCACATCTGTCATTTTGGTTAGCAAATCAATTTGAGTATCGAACAAAAGTTTGGATAATGTTCAAATTACGTACGATATCATTTTTAGGACTAAAATTTGCTTACATTAGTTTGGGGTCGTGACATACGTGCTTCACGGAAATCTATGGGCTTTTGGGGGGCAAGAACATTTTTTGTATATGTACTAGCAAAACAGGAGTACAAACAATGTCGCATCATGGGTGTTATAGTATCATAATGTATTTGACATTGACTTTTTCGAAAAATTTCGTGCACTACGTCTCATATCATTTAGTCCGACACAACAGGTGACCAATTTATTTCCTATCCTGGACGCCATTTTAGCTCTTTGGCATATTCAAAGATAAAGATCAAAGTGGAGTTCGAACTACATGTATTTAATTTATTTTGATATACACAAAAAATAAATTAAATTTGATGACATGTACGGCCATTTCGACAACTCGTCAGCAGTGAATATACCATGATGTGTGTTGCTACAACTAGGATTCATGCTTGCGCTCTTCAGTTTACACCTCTTCTGCATGAAAACAGTTAATGTACTCCTATGTTATGTAGTTTATCCATCAGTGTCGTAAAATAATTAGTTTTGTTATGTTATATAAAAAAGGCATTTCATTGGATGTATTCCATCTGGTTAAATCATAATTTTTTTTCATAAATGGTTTGATTGGCTTCGCATTAGGAAGTTCTTCCCCTGTTTACCACGGTTGTAAATGTAATTAGAAATTATCAAAGGCTTTCATTCAGTCACGTAGCTGTCAACAAAGCAGCAACACGTGCTGCCGAGCAGGAACTTCGTCCGTAGTACAACGTGGAGAGATGGAGTAATGACCAACTCCTTATATCGCCCTCTGGTGACCCACTGGCAACCAGCCCTGCTGCAGTGTGTTGAGGTAGGACGCGGCCACGAAAATCTCTCCACAGCGGAACCGGTCTGCTCTGTTCGGCACCGTGGCCCTTTAAAGAGCCGTTGTAGTACAACTGAAACATCAAGTTACATAAAATCATCAAACAGACGCCATTTATACACAACGACAGTTCATCAAGTCGAATAAGATACAACAACACAACCTAGCCTCCTGACCAAATTATACCAACATCGTTCCAACGACAAGCTACATAAATACTTTAA
>JAULBM010000001.1:820781-851498 GCA_032357055.1 Geukensia granosissima
TTGCTTGTAAGGACACTTATGGAGCTTTGGAATCCAGTAAAGTAAAGGAAGATCGAATTCCTCCTTTTTAGTTGAAAATCATCCTGGAAGAATTCTGCACATCTACCAGCATGGAATTCGTTAAAGAATGAACCAATACTTGACAATTGAAACAAAAAGTAATTTGTTCGTTTTTGTTTTTTTTCTCTGTAAATTGATTTCTTCTTTTCAAGATTTGGTCTGTCATCCAATGTCTAGGATGGAAACCTACTGTGTTACTCCGCTGCATTCTTTATGTGCCTGTTCCTATCCCCCCACTTAATTGGTCGATTATTATCACTTTTGAATAATTTCGCATTTATTTGTGGGCTTTTTCCCCTTTTCTTGATCTTTTATTTCATTGTAGGAAGTCGAGTAGAAAATATTATATATTATTTGGCATTAGAACTTTGGTAGATGGCTGGCTCATTCACAACATCACATCTCCCACTTTAATACTGAGTCGCTTTAAAGAATAAAAATGAAGTTACTCGCAGAAGTTAAGACTTATTTGTAGGAAGCAGCGATTGATAGAATATGGTAGGAAGGTCTCCGTGAAAAAGTTTTTTTTTCTATTACAATAAGAATATAAACTTCAGTAACAGAAAAGTACTATCCTTGTATAGTGATTTTGCACTTTGTTTAACGAAGACGGTGTAGTTTTTTTTTAATTTTCAGTGCACTTTAAGTTTCTCAACTGCACAAAATGAGCTATTTAATTATAATTTTTTTTTCATACTGTGTGTGAATTCGAATAATTCCATTTGCCTTTTCGGTCATGAAACACCCTGTCTGATTTAGATGAACGATTTCCTTTCCAATGCCTATTAAAGTGTTGTCTTGTTAGTTTCTGAAAAAAAAAACAAAATAGAAAGTGTGGCATGATTGTCCATGAGACAGCCATCCACCAAAAACAGTTTAAATTAAATATCTATAGGTTCCATTATGGTCTGTAATAAAGAACTGGAGTACATATCATATCGGAAACTGTAAACAGACAATTTCATAATCCAAGGATAGGAAATGGTAGGTGGCTGACAAAATTTTGCAACTTTATATTTATTTAATCACTAGTGTTACATATATATGTCCATAAACTACATGTATTTTACTGAATTTTTTATTGCATAGTCTTTCATTGAGTATATTCTCTTCAGTGTTATATAAGTAACATTTAAGTAACTTGTTGTAACTAGAACGTCCACATACATTGTAGTGTTTTGAAGATTCATCTGCTATAATTGCTATGAATATTTTGATTTTCTAAGAAAAAGCTGCAAGTTTTACATTTTAAAAAATGATACATGTATGACACATATCAAACGCTTGCAATATAAAGTTCATATCATTCAAAAACTTCATTAGAGTCATCTCTGTTACTTCCCTTAACTCTGCGAAATGCTTTTGCTAAGTCTGATTCAGGGTCCATTGTAGATATTGAGCCTTTTGGAGTATCGCTTTCACTTTGTGTTTTCTTAAATCGGTTTAAAACACAATGAAGATCCTTCATGGCGCTTGATTGTTCCACTTCGGAAGCCGGTGGCCTAGGTGTCGCCGGTTTAAGAGTTTTGGTTAAAGGCTTCCCTGAATTAATTCTCTTCATCATTTCCTCCAAGGCTTTTCCGTACCCCTCGTGGTCAACTCCACTCCCAGCTTGAGGATGGACATGTTTTTTCTTCTTCTTGCTCCCTATTTTTGACAGGAAGCCTTTAGATTTTGTTGTTGGTGGCGGTGGGGGAAGAGGAGGCGGAGGTGGAGGTGGTGGCTTTAATGCCTCTTCCAACTTTTTCTCCAATTCTTCATATTTTCTCGTCAAATTAGCATACATTTGTTCATAGTTCGTAACTTTTTTTATGAGGTCTTCTATTTCTTCAGAAAGTTTTGATTTTTCCGCCTCTAATTCATCCACACGATTCTTGCTAGAACTGATTATCTGGCCCTCTAAGTCATTGATTTTACTCTCCAAATTGGTTTTTTCCTCTTCAAGTTCTTCAATTTTACACAAAGCAAGAGTTAATTGTCGGTTATTTGCAACCTCTGACAGCAAAATCGTGCTTTGCGTCTTCATTGCTTCATTCTGTGCTTTGATCTTTGACATATTTTTCTCCGTTTCACTTCTTTGCTTTAACTCAATTTCGTATTTATTTTTTAAATGTTCATACTCCTCATATGCAGATTCTGACATTGTGGACAGTTCGAGCATTGCCTTTTGATATTGTGTCAGTGTGTTTTCGGTTTGTTGTAGGTCTTGTTTCAGATTCTTGTTATTCTGCTGAAGTCTGATTTTATCTTCACGTTCAATTGACAACTCTTCTCTACTTTGAGCAAGTGCTGTAGCATAGTACGAGACTTTCTCTTCCAGATCTTTAATGGTATTATTCAGCCTATCTGTATAATCCTTGTACGTATCAGTTTCTTCTTCTATCGGTTCTTCCAGAATTTCAAGTGGTATCTGGCTGATATCTATTTTTCCAAGATGGCTTAATAGAGCTTGCGACTGACGTTTTAGCGTTTGGTTTTGGAAAGTCATCTTTCTTGCTACATTTTCTGCCTCGGTCCGACACGTTAACTCAATATCGTACTTGATCATCAGACGTTCGTGTTCCACCATAGCAGGTTCAATAAGTTTCTTCATATCTTCAATCATCTCCTCTCGTTCTTTCAGTCTCTTCACTACTTCATTATATTGTGCTTCGTTTTCCTTAAATTTATGAAGCAATTCTTCATACTTTTTAAGAACTTGCCTGGATAAAACTTTGATCTGTTTTAGCTGCGCACAATTTGAACAATCCGTATTCTCCTCCATCTTTCTAGCTTTTGACACGGAAGTTTTGTATCAAGGAAGTAAACATTTAATTGAACAGGTAAAACTACTATATTAAAATCACCGGATACACTTACCTGTTGTGTTCCGAAACTGAATATCACCTTTACTTCGGCGAACTCCAGTCAAAACTGACTCAATATTATCAAAATGTTAGCACATTTGGTACATTTTAGTCATGATTTTGTTCAGAATTTGTAAATAGATGCAAACTGCGAAAGAAAAATCTCAAATGTTCAGAGTACAAAGGTTGTTGCATACACAAATACAAACAACATTAAACAACGAAAACTCGATAATATCTATAATATACATTAAGTAACAAAGTAACAGGTATAGTGAAAATACCGAGGAGACATTTCTTGAAACGAAACTGATCGAGAGGATTCCAAAAGGGCTTGAACGAAGGACAACTGGACTCCACCTTTGTAAAATGACACACCGTTATCTCATGTTGATAAATAAACTAAAGAAAACATGAACAAAACTCTCAGACTCGCTCGTGAAAGGTTTTTTCATGTGCATGTTTATATAAAAAGGCCAACTTAAAAATTAAGAAAGAACGTTTAGAAAAAATGTACAACAACGCAAAATGAAATAAAAGTACTTTTCAAGAAAAATTCAATAAATATTTCTAGAAAGAGATATCCTCTTCGTCAGTATAAACTGCCTGATTGAACGTAAAGATTGTCAACACATTATTATTATTTTTTTGTGTGTTTAAAATGGACAAATATTTTACCAGCTGTACAGATATGTGTAGACGTTGTGAACCCGACTAGTCTCGATGTTCGCGCTTTTTAAATTCTTTAGTGACCGAACCTTTTTAAAGATTTTTGCGGTTAAATAAATTTCAAACTGCTAGGGAAAACACTTTACATATTCTTTGTTTTCGTTTTACCTTTTGGTTTGTTTCAGATTTGTCTTGTTTCTTTGGACTATGCGCTTTTGATATCTCGCATATGTATTCTACAGTGGACTTAGGAAACCAAAAAAATCAAACTTTTTTTCATTTTTTAAAACACTGTATACTATTTAAATCAGCAAAAATTCCAATTTTGAACGGATGTGTTCATTAGTTTACTTTTTTCAATTTTTGACAAGAACTTACCGAGAATTTTATATGATCAGTTAGCGCACAAATAAAACGCTGCTTGTTGTATTTCTTTGCTATTATATTCATTTATCTTTATCATAAGGTATAAAGACATTCTAAGAAGACGATGGGCACTCGAAATTCTGTGAGTGGTCAGTGACTTAATTGAAGGAAGAAACAAAGGCCTTTTAGAAACAGGGACTTGAAGAAAGAAATAAAGGTCCTTGAAAAATTTACCTTTTGTGGAAAAGAAATTCAAGAAAGAAGTACAGAAAATAGATTTGAGGCCTCCGTGAGATTGTTTTATAACATTTTGGAAAGAAAATATCGCATTCTGGTATTAACACTGACAAAATTGTATTATTGATAGCAAAGTAGAATCTGGAAAATCATGGCAAACAACCATCTCCAAGTTATTAATAGAAAAGAAAGCGGTTTCAAATACTCAGCTGAAGCATTCTGAACCGTGCGTAATTTTAAACTAACATGAGTAATAACTTTCCTGGAGATTTACAACAATATTCAAAAAGAGCTGAGGATTTGGCAACGTTGCTTCTATGGACAATGATAGTCGTTATTCGAGTGGAGCGCGTGTACGAGATCACATTTTTTCCAGACTTTCCTTAAAATAGGTAAACCCACAACTTTATTTTTTCGATGCATGCTAAATAAAAATCGCGTTTTTATGGTGAGAGGCGGAAAAATGTCCAGTCAGAATAAACCGCGGAAGTCCCAGTATAGGGACGAATGATAAATTGGAATGTAAAACCCAATATTCTCCTGTATTTTTTTCCCTAATTTAAAGAAACTGAAATAGACTTCTTTGAATTATGTAACAAAGGGTAATTACTTTACTGTTCCTTTCGCACTTGTTAAATACACTTCGCCAAAGTCGTCGAAAATACATGTATATCTTTTTAATCGTGATTCATGCATTTGGTTTTTATATAAGTTTAATATCAAACAATAAATCTTAATCTCGGCTCGTCTAAACAAAATAAAGTCCAGATCCGTTTCACTTTTGAACTTAGGATATAGTTTAGATAATCAAAACTCTAAGGGTTTTCTTGCTTTACTATATCACGCAAATATCATTTCCATATTGAAGATAAATGTTATCATATCCGGATTCTCCACCACCTGTGACAAAAGTGTTTGTTGTTGTTTTATTTACTTCTTACAATCACCTAAAACTTTTGAATAAAAGATAAAATGAATCCACAAGGAAAGAAACATGTTTCTTGCTCGGACTGACCGTGGTCCGAAAATTTTGCTGGTATACTACCTACAATGTCGGCTCTTTACAAATTTGGATATCTCGTAGGTTTCCCTGCATACCGCGGCTATCTAAAATTTTCGCTTGCTTTAAACTGAATGTCTTTGTTCCATTTCAACTTTTTAAATGTATTAACGTTTCAGATTCTTATACTTTCAAATGATAATTTTCGAATAAGAATGTATAATTTTAGGGACTATTACTTTTCCCATAAATGTTTGTACGTGTCCCTATATATCGAAATTAATTAGCCCAGAGCATGGCGATTCGTAGTACTTGACCAGTTTGCCAAATATGTATGAATATATTGATTGATTGATTGATTGTTGTTTAACGTCCAGTGGCAAATATTTCATGCATATTCGGGACGAAAACAAGTTAAACAATAAATCAATATGTAGACTTTGAGCAAGGGACCGGTAAGGGAGGGACTTTTAGACTGCCACTGGAAAAACTACGGGTTGGATAGGGGCAGAAAATTTAGCCTTGTAACTGGCCACCTACTGACCACTCAAAATGAGATGTTATAATAAAGGGTCTTTAACGTGCTAAAGACGTGGCATTTCCTAAACACGTCTTTAACGTCTCTCTCTTCACGTATTGTGAATTTATACACCCCCCACAATCAGGGACGCCCCTTTTAGAGGACTAGTGCAGGCGGAGAAACCGAACGACCTATTTCTATACCATGGCCGCCCTCGGGTGGGGGTATGACAATCGTGCCACATCGTTGTTATAAAGCTTAAACTTATATCCTTTACCTTCGTGCCACTGCATACTGAGGTTTTGTCTCCCGGAATTTTTACGAAAGAAATACGACATAACGGTTTAATTATGTATTGTTTCTTCCAAACAGAGATGTATTTGTTTCCACTGAAATGCACGTTGATCACAAAAACTTGGACAATGGTAGAAAAGGTACATAATCCTAAGATAAAGTTGAAGAAAACAACTGAAAGATAAAATCAAAATATTAATTATTTTTAATATTACATTTGAGCTTGAAAGTTGAAGCAAGCCAGCGAATAATTTTTTTTTTGCTTTCTTAATATGGAATTTTTTAAATGTTATTGTATTTTGCGACTTTATGGTTTCTAGTTAAATCTCCTTATTGTTCCCTGGCTTTCTTGTTGTTTGCTGACTTGCTTCAACCATTACTTGATGTAAAACATCCCTTTTCGTGAAAAATATTAAACCCAATGCACAACGATAGCCTGACTTTTCACACTCGCAGAATGTCTTGAGTTTTGCAGGTCAAGGTTGACTAAATTCGTTTCCCTTAAAAATTTTGTATCAGTAAGAAGTCTTAACATATTTTACCTAGCATAGTTTCTGAGAAAAAATGGGGGGAATGAAAAAGCTGATTTTATCAGCTTTAATGTTAAACTTAGTCTGCCGACTAATCTCAAATTCGCTGACTAATCTCTACAAATAATGGTGTGCAATATCTCCTAAGCCAAAAAACAATATGCGAGTTTATTGTAACATGCTAAACATAAAAAAGATCGGGTCGGTGGGTCAGGAGTTTTTATTTTCTTTTAAATTTTACTATATATTTTTTGCTGTTTAGTGCAATTGTGCTGATATTTGTATTTTACCGTTTTATATAGCCTATTCTATCTAGACAGAGACTTGCAACAACCAAGAATCGAATCTGAAAGAAGATTCCCTCACTAATTTGAATCTGCTTTACAAAAAAATATCCAGTAGTGATCAGATTTTGTCATAAAAATGTTAGGGTTAGAAGAAAAAAATAGGGCCGGTCGGGTGACAGTAAACACACGTATTTGTTTTGGCCTTAAGTTATTGTGCCAAGTTTCAATGACCTATTTTTGAATAGTTCCTGACTAATAAAGTCCACCAGTTTTGTGTGACATACTTTAAGAAAACATTCTGGCAAAAAGTATACAAACTTATTAATAATGTTGAAATGCCATAAAATGGCATGTTTCAAAGAGAGTTTGGATGATTAAGTATGATGGAAACTGAAGGGACCAGAATTGTACAAATGAAACAGTAACTGGATGCCAGTTTTCTTCACTGACGCTATACAGATGAGTTCAAGTCAAGTAAATTTTAATTTAAATTGTTAAAATTTTCACCAAATATGACTGTCATTTGGTGGATTGTTGTCTAGTGGAAAATCATGCTAAATCTCCTTTTTTATACTTCAAACATTGCATGAAATGGTAAATCTTACCTATCCAAGGAGTCGAGTCGGCCGAAGGGGGTAACTTATCAGCAACAAGTAACTGAAATACAGACATCGAGAGCATAACGGTTATTACAAGCGCCACTTTTTCACCAGCGTCAACAGGGAGCAAAAATCCAAGCACTCCAAGAAAAGTGATCATTAAAGAAGGAACTAGTATGTTTGCAACGTAGTGCGCAGGTTTACGTTTTAAATGGAGGCGGAAAGTAACATCTGGATATGGTTCCGGGCAACATCCGTACTTGACAACATGTCTTTCCACCACGATCTTTGGTAAAAGCCATTCAACGTTTTCTTCTAAATATGAAAGATCTCCTGGACTGGATCTTGGATGCAGGTCTACTTCAAGTCCAGTATGGGCCCAAGATGCAAACACTAATTTGCAGACCTGAGAATCAAACGGAAAGTTTGTCACGTCCATCGTACAAAACGAATCAAACACTGTTGGATAATTGTAATATACTGTTCCATCATAATAAATTGTTGCCCTGTAGTCGCGCATACCATGTAATTCTTCTTTCACGCTGAAAAGAAAAGAATAATAAAAGGAATCAACTAATTTTAATTCCTTTGATTTCCTAAATTTCAAGAGAGTCAAAAGTGACGTGAATAACGAATTTAGTTTATCTAAGAATTGTCAAAGAAAAGATTGTCTGACAATCAGCACTTCAATTACAAGAATCGACCGTGGCGGTCATTTTAAATATTTGTTAGGAAAAATATATGCAAAGAGGCTTTTAAATATTGTGTTATGCTTTTTTGGTTCCACAAATGTTTTTGTACTGATTAAGCAGAATTTTCTATGGAGGCTACACGTAACTGATTAGCGCAGTCATAAAGATTAAATCACATTGATGCATTGTGTCAAGTTTTAGCTCATTTAGCCCAGTCGAACACAAGAAACGAATGGAATAAGAATTTTAACATACCCTGGGCGTCTTCTAGTCTTTCGAGAGGTGAGGAAAATAAAAAAAATCAAAAAAATAAAACCCAAAAAGCAAATGCACTTTTAAATTTAAAAATGTGTTGCAAAAATTCACCACGTCATAAATTGCAAAAATGACTTTAAACTCGTGGTATACCTGTCGAATAGATATAAATCTGGTTGCCATATTTCGCTGATAGGTACAATGATGAAGTCTGTATTGTTGTAATCACTCGGATTCCACTTCAGCAAACAATCATTCCATTTCTGAAATATGTCAAGTGTGGACACAGAAATGTCTCCCCTGCAAATTGATACTCTAAGCAGCAAATGCTTTGGTAAAACCCAAAATTGACTTTGTAATAAGGCCAACGTTTTAAGCAGTATTTTGTGTAAAGATAATTGCGTATGTCAACTTTTATAGGCTTTTCTTGCCTTTTCTTGTTGAAAAATACATATAATTTTGATAACAGTCGTTGTTAATAATAATATCGAGGACAAATGCCATTTTACACTAATATGCAGAGCATACCAACCACAAAAATATTGATGTCATATCATGTGTAGTTGTAACTGCAAAACACATGACAATAAGGGGTTATACGTTTTGCCCCGACGACTTTCGAAAGTGTGGACAATTGTCCCTCATGTCCCCGGCTTCTAAGCCCATGCAATGAAACCGAAATTTGAGGAGAATCGACGACAGCAAAAATGAGGTCAAGGACAGACTTTCATAAACACCATAGCCACGCATTGTAGACCTCTCTTTATATTGTTAATGAGAAACTGAGAAAAAAAATCTGGCGAAAGAAGTTACTGGACCGCTTAAACAGGAGTATAAAAAAATACAAATGATAACCTCACCCCAGCATAATAGTATATTGCAGGTGAAAATTGCATTGAATTCCTTAGAAAATAAATAAGAGGTGCAATATTACAACTACTGATAAAATACGTAAAGTTTTGGTTTAATTTCTATTACGTCGTTTAGGAGTTGTAAAAGATCAAAAATGGAACCCCCCTTAATTATTACTGCATATTATTAGTCAAAATTGCACTAAAATCTAAAATATAACTGATTTTCTTTAAAAAAGTGAAATGCTACCGCTATTGATAAGAATTCTTTAAAAGTTTGGTTGACTGGTTTATTAGAAATTAATGCCCCCTACTATTTCCCCTCCACTTTTTAGCATAATGCGAGTCAAACTGCAGTAAGAATTTACAGCACTGAGTTCCAAGGATAATAAGATAGGAGGTTCAATACTACATCTAAAGATAAAGAATAAGTGAAAGTTTGTCTTATTTCTATTACATTGGTCAGGAGGAGTAGCTCATATTAGAATTTCTATCCCCGCCAATTTTCACTACATTTAACAAAATCATACTGCAGCTAAATTTAAAATATCGATTTTTTTGGGGAAAACATAGGAAATGCAAGACGATATGTCATAATTAAGAATCTGTGAAAGTTTTGTTAAAATCTTTGTTGCGTTTTTTAGTAGAAGTGGATTGGAAGGTGTGACGACGACACCGACGACAGATAGTGATCCCGATATGTCGCCTTACTTGAAGCAGCAGGCGACACAAAAAAGTATAATTTCTCAAGAAGTAGTTGGTTTCTCTTCAAAAATTTTTAAAAGTTTCTGAGATGATCGGAATTCAACTGCATACTTACGAGACGGATCCACATGTTCAGCTGCAGAATTTGGTTTGGTTCGTCCTGTAACCAAATAAAGATTAAATAATCTTTTCTATTGTGAGATTTATTGAGAATTTAGCAAAATAACGCGCACAAGATTTCAGCTTCTTCAAGCATACAATATGTTCATGCCATATGTCCATAGAGTGTAAAAATGATCCACTATAGTACATGTTGAAAGACCTATGGGTAACTGTAGATGTTCGTAGTTTATTCTTATGAACAATCATTCAACTTTTGAAAATTAAAAAGTTTTGGGTTAAATAATATCACAGAGAAAAATAGTGGACATTTAACAAACTAGATGTCTCCAAAAAGCCTTCAACATAGGTGGAATACCTCTCCTTGAGAAACTCTTAATCGCCCAATAAAAAAAAATCGTGTATGCCTTATAATACTGCTCTTACCTGAATATTATCAAAAGGAATTCGACGATACCAAAGGGGCAGACAAAAAAGTGGGAAGACAGACAGGACCATGACCAACAAAATAAAACGAAAGAAAACATAGAACACATGACACTTCACTGAAAACTAAAGCTGGGGTAACACGAACCCTACACCAGGGTGAGTTCAGGTGCTCCAGAAGGGTAAGCAACTCCTGCTCCACTTGTGGAACCCGTCTTGTTACTCAGTATTCAATGCCGGTATCAAAAACATACATGTAACAATATACACAAAGACAAACAAGGAAAACTATGACCACAGTTTTGCTTAAAGTGAATAACTTATGGAACCCCTGTTAAACTAAGATTCAGGTGTGGCCGCCATCTAGGATGGTCGGTGGGAATGATCAATGGATACAATTTCTGTTGAAGTCCAACCCAAATGCCTCATCCGTTTCAAAGGAGAAGATTGAATATAATTCTCATTTTTCTATTTCAGTAACAGCAGCCACGTTGGATGTTGGACCGGACTCCTGCTATGTTTCTTAAACGGGACCACACAAATCCAGCAAGTTTAGTTCAAATTGGCCCATTGATTTCAGAGAAGAGGATTAAAATGTGAATGTTTAAGTTCAGACAACGGATGGCAAAGTGATTGCAAAAGCTCATAAGACCTTACAAGGCTCATTGAGCTAAAGGTGCTAGTTTGTGCTCCTGTTTCCCTTTCGTGTACGTGCTTCTTCGTGGAGCAATGGGGACTTGTCCAAATACTAAATGATGTATGCCACAAATCTAACAACCACATATTATTAATTGAATGGTGCTTAACGTCCAGTGTCAAATATTTCATGCATATTCAGGACGAGAGCATATCAATGATGAGTAATGATGAATGAACCCTGCTTTGTACTAGACCGACACACTGGGAGGGATTTTTAACGTGCTAGCTCACGAAAGCAACAGTCCGAAGAAGACGTACCACTTTTCCCAGACACAATATTCCGACTGTGGGTCGACTAGTCTTTGCTCTTACTCTTAAATGCTGTGTGCTTAGCGGAGAAGCAGCAAATACCAATTTTAATGTCTTTGGTTTGACCCGGCCGGGGATCGATCAAACGACCTTCCGCACTCAAGGCGACAACCACATATTACATGTATATGCTAATGAAATAAAAAAATATTTAACTCCTTAATCGGGAATAACCGAGCTCAAAACAGCTTAACAAAACGAATTTTTTCACATATTGACAAAATCTCAATGTTTCTACCGTTCGGTGTTTCAAAACAATATTTTTTTATCTTCTTCTCATCAGTAAAAATCTAGTTTGATGATTATAGATCACCTTATTTGCAAACAAAAAAAAAACATTTGGGTTTATAGTAAGTACAATAACATAAATTGAACACAAAAATAAATTAACACTTCACATAAAGATTGAAACAGTATAAAAAATTTTAAACAACGCACAAACAAATTTTTAAATGATGTTGAAGGAGTGTAACGTTTCTTTTTTTGACTAGTAATTTCCTCATTCCAATGTGCCAAGAACAGCTGTTATGAAAAAAGACAATGTTTGGACAACAATTTGTAATTTTTGTTCCCAAATCAACTTAATAATGATAAAAGAGGGAGTCCATTATGCCTTGAAATGGGGAGACATTGGGAAATTTTTTCTCAAAAAGTCACCTCGTTCATTTCAAAATATTTAACTGGTACTACATTGGCTTTCTACGGAACATAGGGAAAAGTTGAATGTTTGGCGTAAGAACTTGTCTCTTAAATGATTCTATCAAAAATAAAGACTTAGCTTTCTTTGTGCATTTAATACTACGTTTTGGTGTGCAGTTCTAAGACAAGGTATTGCTGTCATATTTTCTTCTCAAACAACCTTGTTCTCAATATATACTGGCCTGCATATAAGATTCAAGACAGTTTTCCACTGGATGTTTTAACAATATAGTCAAGAATTAGACAAATCCCACTTTAGGATGTTTTATGAAGCTGTAATCATTAGGCCGAGTAAATAAAAATAGATATTATGGTATGGTACAATGAATTGTTGCCGTCTAACCTGAGCCAAATACATGTATATTGGTTGTAGGTTGTTCAACGTTCTATAGAGCAATATTGTGCTTCTTTTAATGTAAGTATTATAATTTAAATAACATTTTCTGTAAAAACCAGGCAATTTTAGTTGAAAGTGAATCATGGAAAAATAGCAAAAACTAAAATTCAAATTCAGCATGTTATCGTATTAAGCATAAAAATTTTATGGAAAATATACCTATAGCTATTGAATAAAATGGCAAAATGTCTATTCAATTCTTGTTCAAAACTTTCACTGAATAAACTTTAATCATGTTTGGTGTATATGTTTTGTCATATTTTACTCGTTGCCTGTATCTTTCAGAGAATATTACTCAAATCTTAAACATAATAAGCAAAAGTTCTTTTAAAACTCATCACATAACTAGATAGGCAAGCCACCTCAAAAAAGAGGCGGAAGTTCCTTTAAATATCTACACAGGGGCTGATAGGCAAGCCACCTTACAAAAGAGGCAAAGGGTTATTTCCGACCGTCGGGCCATAAGTTCCTTGCAAGCTTGATGAATTAGTGTTACGAAGGTGAACTGATGTAAACGTGAAACGACGACAAAAAGTGTAGAAAAAAGACGAACATGGACAAAACGAGACGAAGTTAGTATTCAGAAATCATAACAGTTGAGATGATAATATCAAGCTAACTATGCATGTTCTTAAAATTATATAAATAATTAATTAAAGAATTGTTTCAGTTTTGAATCAGTTCTGAAACTAAATATTAGATAAAAATGCAGACAAATGTTTTATTCGAAAAGTAATATATGTTCAAGTTAAAAATATTGAATATTTTTGAAACATTATCCTTCAATTAAATCAATTATGTCTAAATACTACAGTTGATTTGGAAGATAAAATGTAATTATATAAGGATTTGTTATGACGTGTTGAATGTATCAACTAAAAATCAAGAAATGCTCCGTTGGTAATCACCTGTCTTGACCTTTCAAAGAATTAACATAAATCGACAGAAAATAACATCGATTATGGATTAAAAACAACGACGAATTAGTTATTTTGTGGCCATTTATGTATTCAGTATACATGTTAATGGCATATTTTCTTAAGCAGAGGGAAAATTAACACAAACGAGATATAACAAATAAAAATGAACAGTCGGAATGCGCCCTGCCTTGAGGCGAATCTTCCAGTTCCATTTCGAAATACTAGGCACTCAAATTCCTTTTAATTATGACTGGGTTTTAAGTTCTGAGTTTGCGTAAAATAGAAACCCGACAGTCAACGATAAAAGACTATCGTGTGCTGTTGTCAAAGAAATTCCCCTTAATTGTGTAGATTTAGTCTGAACAATAAAAAAAATCTGATAAAATATGACAATAATTACACCGCACTGACTTTAACGGTAAACAAACCTGCCCTTATATTCTCACAGATATGGAGTGTTAGTTCGTGAGAGAGTTATATCAAATTGTCATTTGGTGGATGACAATCATGTCGCATCTCCTATTTTCCTTAATGTTATAATAGGAACTATAACAGTAGGTTAGTTAAAGAGTAGGACAAAATAGCCATTGAAATAATGATAACCGTAAGAGTGGCTAATATAGTAAATTTTACATAGAAAACCGAAGGGCCAGGCAAAAGGGGAAAGTCGACAGACATAGCAATCTCTAGAACACGAACAAGACCTATATATATATATAAAACTTAAAACAAATACATGTACAAAACTATGAAAAATGCGGACCCCACCAAAAATCCGTTAAGGGAAGCAGTTCCTGCCTCTTTAAAGACACTCGCTTCCAATCCGGTATTAGTCTTTCAGGGTAAAGGGGAAGATTTCCCTAATGATGGGATTACAACCTCCAGGCGGAGAAAATGAACAGCCTCTTTCTGGTTTACACCGTAACGTCACAATTTCTGGAGTGATGACTTCAACTAAGGAGCAACATATCCCTGTCTGAGCCCCGGGTCTGAGCAGTTTTTGTTTCAGCGAAACAGTGAAATACGCGTTCTGGATGCATGTGGTCTCTAATACAATTATGCCAAATCAGCCTTTCTATAAATAATATATAACTTCTGAAGTAGCAGAAGAAATGAAAACACTTCATTAACATAACGATATAAAATAAGGCACTAAAAAGGATGGAACTTGTATTCTGGAGGACATGTACGTTTGGCTTCACAAGTGCACTTTTCTTATTCACATTGAAATCCAAATTGAACTAACTGTTTCAAACGGCAATATACCCGTCTTCAAAGGAAAAACACAATACAAATTATTACAAGCTAACAACTTTAAAGAATTGAAAAGGCAATTAAAATAAACGAGCATGTCATTCAAGGACAGTAATTACTTTCCTTTCTTACCCTTGTCGTTTAGTTATTAATGGAAAATCCATCATCGTCCTGTACGTAATAGGACCACACTAGTTACTGTATCTCCGAAGTAGATTTATCCAGAGAATAACAATCCAATTCATCCAATTATAAATTGAAACATTTTATCAAAAGTTATGAACGAAGGTAAATCCTCAAACTTCATTTAAAAATGTGATTATCAGCCCACCAATAGAAGATGTACTAATATTTTGATAAATATAGCCAATACACGTTAACGGATTAGGCACGATGCTGCAAAATCACATTTCCTTATCACCAGTCCTTCCTAGGAGAGATCGCGTGAAACCTTAACACTTTTGTGAAGCACACATCCTCCTGTCAGAGCATTGTGAAACGACTGTGAATGAAAACAATGCCTTTGTCGTTTAAATGTTCAGTGGCAATAACCAACGTGCCTAACATTTATTACTGTATCCGCAATATGTCAAAGGCTAGGACTGATAAATAAACTAGGTAAATAATATTAATAATGACAAACGTCTTGAACCCAATAATTACGATATGTACTCGGCATTTAATAAAATTTCAATAAACTTCAATTTAGATTTAACTAACCAAAAGTAAACATAAACTTTGGCGTTAATATAATTATTCAAATGTGCATTCCATGTAAAATTGTAACATGCTTGATATCAGTGACAAAGAAAGTGGAAAATGCAAAGAACCGTAGTTATAGACCAAGAAGTGATACGATTATTTTAGGGTTTGGTACAGTTATCAGATCGTTACATATCGGAACGTGTAAATCATGTAAACAAAATAAATTATTAAGAAAACTGTTTGGATTGAGACTTCAATGTACGAACGTGAACTTTTCCAATTCTACAGAAACTTGCATGACAACAGTCACTCTCTTACACAGGCCGATTATATACAATAATTAAGGTGTTGTTTTTTTTATGTAAACCATTGAAAAAATTCAGATACATAAAGTACATATGTACAAGAAACCTAACAGACCGCCGTAGAAGAAGTCACAAAATAATGAGAGGTATAAACATTTCTTTGCAATAAGCTGTGATCATAAGCATAAATTTGAAAATTAATTGAAGAGAAAATTTAAGAAAATGTCAAAAATGGCCACAAAAAAATCAAGACACCAATTTATCAAGTTTTTTATCAAGAGATACACCGAGAATTTGGATATTGGAATATCGGTTGTATAAAAATTTGATACATTCAATCACGAGAAGAGAACAATATATTTGAATAGCTAAACGCTATCTCGAAGTGTTTAAAAAATGTTTTGTTTACTATTAGGTGTGGAGAGATCTGTCAAAAATCCCTTTTTGATTTTTTCTGAAAAGCGGATTATGTACAGATAACATTGTTCATTTTTACCATTGTTCACCGTGCTAATGTTATTCTGGGTATTTAATCTGTTTGGGTCTATTCCAACGGAGCTCAGTCCACAGTTGCACTTGATTTATGTTAAACTACCGTTAATAAATGTCCAAGATAACAGAACGAAACAAGGAACAAAGAGATTCTTCAATTAGAATCGACACTTTAATAGTCGTTGGTATATTTTGAAAGTCTTTTAATAATGGTTTCTTTTTAGGTTAAATTTGGACCGACAAAAAGTTTGAGAAGAGAAATAATATATATTGGAAAGAAAAAGACAAGACTAAAATGATGAAAGAGGTAAAATTGTAGTTTCTGAATAACAGTGAAAAGATAAAATAAAAAACGTACAACTTTTATTTTTCCTTATAGGAATTAAAATGACTCTAGAATGTTAACATTGTCAAACAAATGACAAGATTTATCATACGAAATTTCTGTTTGTATAATTATTGTTGAAATGTACATACAGTCAAAGAAATTTATTTACTAAACTAAAACGTGACTGGATAAAGTAAAATAAAAAATGAGGGTTGATAAACAGAAATGTCATAAAATCTTAGTTATAATGATTTTCAAGGGGTTCTGTATGAATGGCTTGTCCGTAGCGGCACCATACTTCAATTTTACTAGGCTATCTGCAAATATTATGAACCCAAAATACCTATGGGGTTTTAAATGCACTTAAACGTATAATTTCAAAACATTGAATAATTTATTCTTTCTGTAGCTAGAACGCTACTGTCTCTGATGGTAAGTTTAATTGGTAGAATACCACACTCACATTTTGGTTTCGTGTTGTTGTTTCTGGTCACCCGACAATACTCGTATTTCGGATTAGTTTTTAACTGGTCATCCGAGAAAAAAACTGTTCATAAAGTGTTTGTGAGGTTTGATATTCATTTCGATTTTTTTGGTGGGGGGGTGGGGTGGGGGATTGTACTTATTTCGCCGACGACTTTAATTTAGAGTACACTCTTTGTGTCTTTTTTCTATTCTATGTCGCATAAATTTTAAGCTGTTACCTAGTGAATGAATTCAACCTAATTATGACCTTAGGTAAAGACTTTCATTTGTCCCCCTCCTTTTGTTTGACGGAATAAGTGAAATACAAATAGAGAGGGGGGTCAAAAGGAAGTCTTGTCGACACAAGTTCTTAAAAACCATGAAATATGTGGTAAAATACAACTCGTATAGCCGATAAAATATAAAACGACAACCTACCTTAAATTCACCCGTTATTATGGTTCGTTGGAGTACTAAATTACTAGTATACACCTGATGATTTCCCTCGAATTGAATTCTATTTGTTACTATTTTTCCCACTACATACATTATTAGTTGTTCCTAAAGTTAAATTTCTCACTTTTGAGGATCATAAAATATGTAACATAGAGTTTAAATACTCGATCGCCAATAAAAAATGTTGAATGATTACTTAATGAAACAATAAGAAAACATACTTACTCAAAGTTTATGTGGTAAATTTATATCCATGTTTTACAAATAAATATCTTTTCCAGTAGCTTTTGAAGTTTGTAATTTGTGCAAGATACATTTCATTGTAATGAAAAAGTCTGTAAACTTACACAGTCAAAACGGAATAATCTTCTTATCACTAATTCCATCTTGACCATTTAATAGAAATGTAATCCCATAAGTTGCCATCTCTGATTGCCAAAAGTTTCGGTTATAGTCTTAAGTATTTTCTAATTGCAGATTTTGTAAACATTTCATATTTATAATCCTTTAAAATGGATATCATTCGAACACTAAATCATTTAAATAATGAATCTTCTTAAATGCAAGTTTTCGTGCCCACAGAGTATAAAATTTTGAATCACAATAAATACTTATGATTTAAAGGCTCGGACCGTTTGCCAGATAAATCTTTCTATCAAGACGACATTTATCTGGGGAAGATTATAATGAAGATATTTAACTAATGACAATAAAAACTTGACAAATCAACGACCGATATTCCATATTATAAAATGAAGGTCTTAATTATGATCCAAATTTACCACTCTGTTAAACTCGCCCGATTGCATGTAAACTATTAAACGTAAAAAGATTTGTAAGGTTTGTTAGGAATTGTATTGTAAAAAGAGAATGAGCTTACAAAATGAATTGAATGTTTTGAGAATTTTGGCCATGGGAATATTTACACCAAATTAAAGTAAATACACACCATACAAAGTAACATGCACGTCATGGCGCATACAATGCCAATAAGGAAGTTTCCGTGTATTTAGTTAATGACACTTTTGAATTTATGTTTATGAAAAGCGAAGTAAACTTTAAACTAAATGTCTGGCCACAACGTTCAGACTTCGAACGCAAATAATGACATTCAAAAAGTTAAATATTATAAAATTATTTAAAAATAAAACCGCAATTTGTATTGAACTAAATTGTAGATATTCGTATATCTCAACAGGTAAGAATCAAACAGAAAACCAAATGCATGTATTCGAATTCACAGTAACTTCCAAAAAATTTGTACCCGGTTTGTAACCAGCAGACAAAGCAGCCAGCAATGTGGTTATGGTGAGACGAAAATACTACATGGAAGTACTTGAGAATGAACTAAAAATTTTGGATGTCCAAACATGTATTTGTCATCAAAATTACGTAAGAAACCATGCCAATACCGTTTATCTCAGCGTCCACCTGAAATTTTTGCCTTGATAAACCATTTGAACTGTAGACACTAACGAAACCTCCACCCTTTATACTAAACTTCCTCATAACCTGACTGAAAAGAAATTTGTCATATTTACTGACTGTGAATTTGATAAAACAAATCAAAGAATATTTGCTGTTACACTGATCGGGCTATCTTCTCCGAAAAATGTAACAACAGAAGAAACACTTACTATACTTGTGGGAAAATGATAAATTCAATTGATTTTCTTCTTGAAAACATTTACATCATGGTTGGCGATAAAATTTATCGACAATTGTAAGAATTACTAATGGTAACAACTGTGCCCATTTTAGTTCAGACTTATTTCTTTACTATTATGTATCCTTCTTTTTGGCAAAACTTTTCCACAACGGTACTTCTAAATATGATTTTATAGATAAATTTGATAATAATTATCGCAGTCTTGACGCTATCTTTGCAATTAATAACAAGGACTTCTCCAGATATGTCATTATAATTTATCTTCAAGAACTAATCAGGACAGCAACAGTTGTCTTTTCCAGGAATTAAATGTTTTTGTGTCACAAGGTAAAATCAAAACTAAAAATAAACGACATGGGAGAAAATTTCTCATTCCCTATTGTTAAATTTCCCTCCCATGACGGGGACGTCTCTCTGGCTCGTCCATACTGGTATATATTTCTCAACGTGTCTGTTTTATCCGTGTATGCAGTGATGTTAATTATAGAATTTAATTGAAATTACCAGCACAATATTGAGTCAATGATTCAGTACCATAAATTCTATCATACATATACAGATATAATTTTAAAGTTTGAATCTATCTGCAGAAAATTTATCAAAATGGGATATCACAGTCAAACTTTGATTAAATTAGGTGAGTAAAGCTCGTTAATGAAACACAACCCACGGTGAGTTATAGGTTACATGAACTTATACATAAAGGTTATCTTCATCACTTTATTTTGAGCATTTAAAATGTTGTCTTCTCTGGTATCAACATTGACTCTCTGCTCAATAATTTACATCAAAACTAATTTAAGTAAATATTTTGTTACATTTTTATCCTATATTATACTGTTAATAATTTTTATTTTTTGGCATCTTGAGCTAGTAATGCTATTTTATTCTAACCGGACGTGTTTTGACTTATGTCTTTATGTCTTAGCCTAAGAGAAACAGATAAGTTATCAGCTGTGTTTGGATTTTTGAAATAACTATCAGAAACAACGAGTCGCTTCATCTTGTTGTCTCTTGTTTTATTTGTAATTACCCCAGGAATATGTAGCGACTCTAAAAATTAAATCTTATGCAATTGATTTTCATAGTTTTGTTACACCACTGTCTAAGGGGTTATGGATAATTATAGATTTAACCCCGCCACATAATTAAGATGTCTGTTCTAAGCCAGGAACCTGTTATCTAGTGGCTGTTGTTGTTTTTATGTTTAAGTCTTAATTGTTTTACATTTTGTCCTTTTTTTGGCCGATTGTTGTAGATATTTAAATATCAACACAATTTATATTCGCGGCCGTTTACAGTCTGCCTTAGCGTGTTAAAATGTGCCCATTAATAAAATGCCTTAGGACAACCAGAAGATTGCAATTGATACGTTTTGGATAGCTGTCTCATAGACAATCATCTCTATCGTTTTTAATAGACCACATAAAAGTATCCAACCCCCTTTGATTTTTCCCCTATTAGACCCAATACAAGGTTCCAGTCCTTATTTATTTCTCTCAAAGAAAATGTCTCTAAGACTTGAGGACCTTATACATTTTTCAATTGTCGCTTTGGTTGTTTCTTAAATTTTTTAACTGGTATGTTGGATTTACATTGTCGCTTTTTGTTTGAACGATCCAATATTTTTTATTCTAAAACATAGAATAGATTAAATTTCATGTTGTCATTAAGAATATAGTTCTGATTAGTCATATCACAATATTTATCCTCTTGGTCATAAATATGGAATATTGACATTTTACGAGTCAAAAATTCAACTTTGGAGAGTTGCATGCAAAAACTATGAGCCAGAACTCCAAAACTCTTCACGCAAATCTTATTATTTCACTTCAAGGTACAAAAGTGTCCGATTTAAGATTTTTGTACGATTGATAGTTTTATGAGATCTGAAACCCACATTTTTAAAAATATACTAATTTTGTATTCCGGATATAATCCGTTCAAATTTTATATTTTATCCAATTTTAATGTTTGACTATCCTCTAATATCATCCTGCAAGTATTATATGCCATTTCTTTATATGAACTTTGCTTGAAAAAGTCTAGCTATAACTTTTATAATGTAAGGTCGAAAATAAAAATATCCCATATTTATGAACAAGAGTATTACATCCTGGTCTATTATTGTATAACCTTTTTATGAAGTTTTTGTATTTAAATCATGATCAGGTAACTTGTTCTTCCTCCTTCTAATCATCTGCTTATCGCACGGAAAATTCCAAGCGAAAACACAAGTAATAAAATCGAATAATTTTATAACGAAAAACTATACAACACAGGAGTGAGGTCAGGTGCACCGTTTCCCTAAACCTAGATGCAAGACTAGCAAGTAGCAGAGATATAATAAAAAAAACGAAATGAAAAATATGAAGTAAATGTCAAAGAGACTGCACTCCAACGGCGAGAAACACAGAGGGAATTTAGAAATCTGGAGATCTTCGACAAAGGGGTAATACCATTAAAAAACTTGTATAGGTAAACTGCTTTTATCTGCACATTATCAAATGTGCACCGTAATTCCTTTCCAAAACAAATCCTTCTGCCTGTTTGTACTTTCTAGTCCGATTTGGTGAATATCTGTTTGGTTCGTTTATAGCTGCCTCAGTTTTCTTTGGTTTCCTTTGGCCATTTCTTGGGGGGGGGGGGACACACAAAACTAGTTCAACCCCACCAAATGTCGCTTGTGTCTGTCCTAAGTCGGGATTGTGGTCATATATTGTATATGAAATTCTGGATTATTTAAAGCTTAAACATCATCCAAATATTATATATATCCAAGTATTATTAAAATTGTCAACTAAATCTTGTTTTAAAAGGTTTTTAAAAATTTTACCCTAAACTGGGATTTATAACAATATAAAAAAATCTGCAATGAGAAGAGTGCAGTTTGTGCCCATTGTTCACACGAATTTCATATAACTCCTCGGTGTTTAAAAATGCGCAGCGAACGTAAAGTTTTACTTTGTTCCTATCCCTTGGAAATCTGAACGTTTTCAACAGCACTTTATTGTTCTAAATTAAATTTTGATGGTCCTTTCCATCAATATTTCCTAATAGAACGTAAAGCAAACTTTAAAACCAACTGTATAGGATTTAACTTTTGAAGTCGATACATACCACGTATGCAATAACTAATAAAACAAGAACAATAACATGTACCGACCACGAAAAAGTACTAGATGTTTCTGACAGCTAGTCCAAAATCCAAACACAGTTGATAAAAAACTGGTTCTCTTAAGCCACGATATCAATCAAAACATGTCGGGTTGGGTTTTGTGTAAAATATCATTAATAGCCAAAAGAAACAACACATTGTGCAAGTGCCAAAAATAAAAATTATCGACAGCATGTACGACAAAAATGTCACAAAATATTGACTAAAATTAGTTTTGATAACTTATTGTCCCTGCTAACCATTTATTGGTTATCTGAAATGCATATAAAACCTTTCAAAAACCGTTTGATAAAACATTTGAAAATATTGACACATTTTTTTCCATCTTTTATACTACACTTTCCCATAACCTGTTTTACTAGACTGTGAGGAGATGATATATTCATTTAATTTTTCTTGACCCCTGTTTTAGTAGGGGAGTTCGTGGATTCCAAGCATTTGTTCCTTTTGTTTTGTTTTATCTTTTAATTTGTTGCAATTTTGTATAATGTCTTTGGACTATGCACTTTTAATCTCGCACATGGGTATTCTACACTGACTTTTATCAGGTTAAAATACATTGACAGGCTGTAGGAATCCTTATGGATACCAACTGCTGACGTATTGCTTTATTGTTATGAACCCCAGTTGATGGATAGACTTCACAAAGATCCTTCAAAATCTGATGTAATAGATAAATTAAATAATACTCACCGCTATGTTAACGATAACTTTGCTGTTTATAATCCAGACCTCTCCAAATACGTCATCACAATTTACCCCAAAAGAACTTACTTAAAATAAAGCTAATCAAGATAGCACCAGTTGTCTTTTTCTGGATTTGTTTTATAAAGTAAAATCAAAACCAAAATATACAACAAAAGAGACGATTTCTTATTTATTATTGTAAAATTTCCCTTCCTTCACGGGGACGTTCACTGGCTCCCTCTTACGGTGTTTATCTTTCTCGATTTGTCTGTTTTGCTCGTGTGTGCAGCGAACTAATCTTTGTATTACCAGCAAAAAAAAAAAATCAAAGATTTCGTTATCATAAATTATTGAAATTTTTTACAGTTGATTGTATGATTGATTGATTTCTGTTTAATACCTAAATTTTATTTGCAAATAAAGAACTTGTTCGATAGTTTTAACTTTTGATATCAATACTTATGATTATTGGTCTTTTACAGCTTGCCGTAGGGTATAGATATGTGTCAATTATTGAAGGCCTTATGACAACGTGTAGCAGTTTGTAATTCACACATTTTGAATGACTGTCTCATGGACAAATCTTCTTTTTCTATATCATAAAGATCACTGTATCATATTTACTTATATAAAGCCATGTCTTGCACCATACAAAATTAACACTAACCAATAAATAACATGATTTTTCAGGTATGGTAATACTGCGTTTCCACGAGATAACCGCATGATCACTTAAAGTTGTATAAATTTCCAACCAAACAAACAAACATTAACTTGAATCAGATCAAACGTTTTTAGAAAATAACCATAGAACATAGTATGTTCTTTTTCAAATGATAAACAGACCAATATTCCAAAAGTATCCATTACATTTAATCGGTCTTTAATATTTTAGAAAAATAGATAATGATATGACACGAAAATTACACATTTCTTTTGGCCCCCATATCCAATTATAAATAATGGCACGATTTTTAAATTGTAACTTAAATGTTTATAGCTTTGTGTTTCTTCTACATTAATAAGATATTTTGCCACATTTCTTGTCATGGTTTGGTGTTATACCAACTTAGAGAGAGAAGATGAATGCTGTTCTAGATTACGTTTCATTCTTAAAAAGACTTGATATGAAGGTTATTATTTTACATCTGTTGAGCGTTTATATAACTCGCTAGTTTTACTAATACTAAAGGAAATAATATAGACGACAGAATGAATACCAACTTTGCCATTAAGCGTACTTCATGAAGTTGTACACACTGAAATTATTATTTGCATTTTTAATACTAAGAGGTAGTGTTAAAAAAAGTGTAAACAATAAGGGACAAGTCGATAGACACGAAAAATTTGATAATAAGGCAAAAATAAGCACGAGGTAAAAACACAACATCGAAACAATGAACATCTATACCCAATTAAAAACAAGCTGTGAATATAGCTCTACTAATGTTAAATAAATATGGTGAATTTTGATATGCTTTGTGTACATTTCAAGAAGAAACCTCTCATTAGCAGCTTTAGATATTCCAAACATTCCAAAATGAAGTTTTCATTTCTAAACAAACAAAAATGGCTTATTCCAGCTGAAAGGACATCTATTATATGCAATACAAAAATGAAGTATTCCCCTTTATTTCAATGATTTAAAATATGTTAATTAAGATGGTACAGTCGGGAACGCTGTTTCTGCCTCTTTAACATCCAGAAATTATATAAAGAAGACTAAAATTACCAAAGATGATGATTATCTTTACAGAAATAATGACTTGAGATATAATCTGATTATATTATATATTTCCTACTTAACTGTAAATCGACAATGTTAACATTGAAATGCTGAATATTTGGTAAACCTGCAGTTATATCTGCTTTAAAAGTCAATATTTCGTGGGTCTGTATCTGACACTAAATATCAAGCATATAACTAGTTTCAGTATGTAGAGTAGTAAATAAAATTAATATAACAATAACTTTAAATGGTAATGCCATATTTTCCAAAACAGAAGAGGAATGCATTACAATATGAAAACTGAATAAATTATGAGCTATAAACTTACTTTATCTTTACTGGCAAAGTTTGCACGTTCTGGTTCATGTTCCGAACATCTTCCTGTCGCTCAAGTTTCATATGCAGCAGCTGATTGGATAACTCACTAATGGACAAGTTCTTATAATGAATAATGTCAGGCCCAAGATTAAGAGGAGGTGTTCGATAAGCATCCGGAATGGTTGGCTTCTGTTTAAACATTTCCTCATCTCCAGAACTTGAAATAATCTCTTTCTCTGTATTTTTCATTTTCAAAAGTAATGTTGGAGATACGAATTTTGGCTGCCATTTCCATATATTCTCTGACATTTTCACTTGTCCTGTAAGTTGTACTAAATGTTAAATGTCAGCTATACTTTTACTCAATACTCTAATGATCATTAAATTTTATACACTTTAACACCCTTGAACGGTAATTTTAGAAACCTACCATAAGGCATTGTTTTGAGCCTTAAACATAGATGAAAGATCAGATATATATATGTAAAAACAATACAATGAATTTTTAGTATAGAATGATAAGGTCATGTTTCTTTTATCTGAATCTCAACGATTTACTGCATGATTGACCATATTACTAAAAGAATTATGACGTTTTGACAGTTTGAAAACAATTTGTGTGTTACCTAATAATGAAGATGAACTAAACCTTCAGATTATTAATTAATACTGAAGTTTCAAATTTCTTACTTAAAAAGATAATGTTTGTGACTTTTGGAAAGAAAACCACGGAAAATGCAAGGGCAATTGTATAACGATAATCAAAAACGTTGATCTTGCGAAAAGGCATGAATCAAATGTATGAATAGAAACTCCGCTGGTTGTTTGTTTCATGTGTATTTTGTAACCGTTTTGATTTGGTCCTTGTATTTGATTTGTGTTCGGTTATTATTTTGTTCTATGTACTGTTTTATCCTGCTATGTGGAAAGTCTTAGATGATTTTGGTTGTTTTGTTTTGTTTGTTGCAGTTCTGTCTAGGTCTGGGTTTTAGTTAGTCGTATTTTGTTTGGACTGTCCTGTGAAGTATTGGGATGGGTTTGTTGTATTGGTTTATGGCGTTCTGTTCAGAGGCTTTGTTTTTGAGTGTTCTGCCTATGCCTTACATTTTGACTCATCTAAGAATGCAAGTCATTTTTGTTCCAAGTTTATTTTAGTTTTATTGAAAGCCTTGCTATTTTTGTTTGTTTTGGATGTTTAAGGCAGTTTGGGTTCTTCTCTGCTTTTGGTCTGTTTTAAATGACCTTTGTTCTGTCAAGGCCATGTAGTTTTATTTGTTTCAGATCGTTGTTTAACCTGTAGTCCCCGTTTAAGATGGTGTTAACCGTTCTACTGAAGCCTACTTATTGGTAGTTATCAGATGGTTCTGTTAAATCCTCCTTTTTTTTGGTTAATCTTAGTTGGTTTCTTATATGGTTTTTGCAGTTCAGTTTATGACAATTCTGATACAAGATTTCAAATATTTAAAAGAAAAAATGGAATATATGACAGAAAGTAACAATCCACATCTTTTCTGGATTGTGTACTGCATAATTTCTCGTTAAGATGTTACCTTTAGTTCACAAGATTTCCGTGAGGCACAAACGACTTCTCAAAAAAGTGCCTTCTTTTAAAGCTTCTTTTATCAAACAGAATGTAGACAAAATGGAAAATCAACGAATAAAATGACTTAATTACACTGCATACGAAGCGCCTTTCTGAACTAACCTTCATCAGGTATGCTCGGGACCAACTATTGGATGGAATGCCGGGAATTACATGCAGGCGCGAAGAGAGAGTAACCTTATTACAGTAATTTTGTAGTCAGACTAAATATATAGGTATTAACAATATTGGAATGCGTTTTTCAGCTAGTTACAGTAGTTATAAGGCTCCGTTGTGTTTTCAAAACTGGTTTTTAGGCCTTATTGTTTGTTTGGATGTAAAATTTTCTATATCCTTACCGATTTTTCCGATTTGATGTGTTTTCAAAAAATTACGATTCAAATTTTTTTCATTCAGCGATAGAACATTGTTAAAGTAGCCAATTAAACAGCTGTGAGCTATTTTTTTTCTGTCATTAGAGAGTGAATGGTCGTTTATTAAATTCAGCACTTCAGAATTAATACTTATCTGGTCATTTATTTTGTATGTATAAGCGTAACATATCATGCTTTCAGTCTTAATAGATATAACTCTTACGTATACCCTTCAATAAATCTAGTCCTCTTAAAATTTAGGATGTGGTTGGGCTTCCATGTGTTATAAAATTTTCAATATTCAATAAAGTGTAAAAAGAAGACAGGTTTCGAATACCTTATGTATTCATCTTTCAAATAGTACACTATTTTTAGGAAATATATTTAAATGTCATCTAATGTCCATAAATCTTAATTTACGTGTGAAAAGAAAATAGGCAGTTAAACAAGGTAGATATACACTACGTACAGGCATGCCCGAATAAGTAAAAAAAAAATAATTTTTTTTCTGTACAGATATTACAGTTCATAATTGCATACAGTAATAAATGATCTTTGTTTTTTTGCACGAGTAAATGGAACAAATAATTAGTGTTATCGAATCTATCTTTCCGTAGAATGATATTTCTTTCCAAATGATGTTATCCAGTTAATCTGTTTCATAATTCATTAAAATAAACCAATAGAATAAACTTTTTTTCTAAGATTTATGATAAATTATATGATAACAATTTTTCCTATTGTAAAGTTCCTATATCTATATGGAATTCTTCCTCTGCTTCTTTGGTTTTTGTATCTCAGAACAGAGGGTTCCAATCAATCGGCCCTCCATAAATTTATGGTCGCCATCATGGAATAGTTGATCCTTTTGCTATCAGTATACCTCAAGTAGTCGGGCACCCGTAATTCAGCGATAAATATAAAAATAGGAGATGTGGCATGATTGTCCACGAGATAGCCTTCCGCCAAATCATTCTATCCAATTGAATTTAGTATTTAAATATCATTAAAATTCAAAGAAAAAACGCAAATGTTTATTTAAAAATATATAGACAGGAAGTAGAAAATGTTACAACAAATATAAACTGTTCATTTCAGTATAAACATATTAAAAAGGAAGTTAATATTAGTACCAATATTAACCATATTTAAATAATAAACAATAATGCTGTGACGATATCCTTTACGGATAAGTTTATAATGAAGAATTTTTAGACTATAAGGTTTAAGTTAAAATTTCCGAGCTTTATTTTTCCACGTTCCATAAAAAGAAGAATGAGTAACCCGTTTTTAATCAGATGATTGCAAGTTCAACCGAACATTGGTACCAAATCTTTATATTTATGAAATAATTATGTAAATGTTTTAACTAATTTGTAGTAACAAAATCCTCGTCTAAATATTATAAATATGTCAGTTATACAAATATCGCGTTTTTTTAAGATCTGAAACGTCTCCACAAACGCCGACATAACGAACAATTTGAGAAATATATACACCGTATAAGGAGCCAAAGAAACGTCCCAGTCAAGAAAGGGGAGATTTACAATTGGTAATCAGGAATCAACCCTCTTGTCGTAAATTTTGGTGTAGATTTCACCTTGCGAAATTTACATATCTAAATTCAGTAATGGGCATTTCAGGCATTGTAATTGGCTTTATTCAAGGTTAATTCCATTGGATAAATCTCGGATATTGGTAGTGTATTTGTAGAAATCTGAGTTATTAAGAGAAAATATACCATCAATGTGTCAGTAGATATTGTTAAAGGAGTAGGTACGTTAAGCCCCATATTTGGCCAAAGTATTAGATTTTGTGACACAATAATAAATTGTTGCGAAAATGTTGTTTAATAATCGTCTTTTAATAATTCATTACTTTTTCGTCTATACTCTTCGTCATTTCGACAAAATGAAAGGGTATATTTGACTATTTTGACAAGAATTTAACCATTCGGTTAAAATACTCAATTTTTGAAGGTGTTTTGTTCAAAATCGATATGATCGCACAAAAACATCATAAAGATATTTTAATCAAACATTTGTACTTGATAGATCTTAGGTGTTCAAAGTTTGGTTGTGATGTTTTTGTGCGATCTATATTAATATCGACAAAATAGATTAAAAAATTGCATCAAATTAATTAATTTCTTAGAATTTTCACATTTAAAGTATTTTCTACGTGTCATGTGACCATTGTAGAACTAATTAAACAAAAAATTCTGTTGGATTTTCTTTTAACAGACATTATTCAAAACAAAAAATAGAAAATAACAGTTTTTGGCCAATTTTGATTTTTTAGCCAAATTCTTGGACCAAATAGGCCTTAACGACCCTCGTCCTTTGTCTATTAAATCCGGTTTAAAAGGATCCTTATAAAGTTTTACCATAAACTGGGATTAACAGAAGTAAAGAAACAAATTTGTTTTTAATATTGATTATTATAATTTCATTTCATAACCTCCGACAAGATATGAAAGTGTTTTCTTCCCTTGACCCTCGATAGATGGCGCAGAAATCAGCCATTTAAAAGCTCTGTTTGATAAGAACAGCCTCATTTCTTCAATTTGGCTATAAGAAGTCGTATCCACACGTATCTACTTTGGAAAAACGAAAATAGTTACCAGTTTGTAACTTTTTCTTATCATAAAAACTTTTGATCTTATAGTATTAAGATCATATTGTATTGCAAATCAACAATTGTTTTGCAATTATGGCAGACGACGGTGTCAATTTACACGCGTCGGTGACAGATTTGGAACAAAAAAGAGAATCTGATACCCATGATGGCGGTTCCAGTAGTCAACCGCCCACGATAAACAGTCCCGATGTTTCCAGTAAGAAACAGGGGAAGAAAAGAAAAAGAGTGATCGAGGACAGCTCAGAGTCAGAAAGCTCGTCCGATTCGGATTCCGACTCGGAAACCGATAGTGACAGTTCCTCCGAGTCGGAGCAGAAGTGTGTTCTCGGAAACAGTATCGAATGTTACATATTATGAAAGGTTCACTCCGGGTGCAACAACTTCAAAGAGAAACGTTTTAGCCGTAATCAGTTGAAATATGCAAAAACGCAATTTTGTAATTTATAAAGGACGACGATGTCATTGATAAAAATATATTAGAGACAGCACCGATCCCTGACGATCCTCTTTTTAAACCGAAGGAAATGGACGAGTATGTCCATCCTATTATGGAAAAAAATGAATGTTGAAATGGATCGTGGAGCTGAAAGAGGTGTACAGGGAATACAGAAACGTATTTTTAGAACAAAGGGGCCTCTTTCCCAATTGGGGGCAATTTTAGATACAAATAGAGAAAAATCTTAAGATACCTCGAAAGTCGACGAGGTTGACATCGCACATATGTGTCAACTGGCCGAAAAGACAGTGTGTTGCCTAGGGCAAACTAGCTTAGCGGTTGACCGCCATAGGCGTATAAACACTCTAATGAATCTTACCGAAGATTATAAACTCTCAAAAGAAATGCTTGACAAAAAAGATGACGTTCTGGCGAATTCAGAGGAATGCCTCTTCGGCGACGATTTTAAGAAAGTCTAAAGAGATCTTGCAAAAATTACGATGATGCGTCAAAAATTGCTGACAGCTTCAAGAGGGGCAAAAAACATAAAAAGAACAAAAACAAAAAGGCAAAGCAAGGCCATGATCGTAAATTCGGCTACAGACGCTACCAACAAAA
>JAULBM010000001.1:851598-872057 GCA_032357055.1 Geukensia granosissima
TTCATGTAGCAGAATATCAAAAACATACTCCTGATTTCAAGAGTTATCTCCCTTAACCTAGATCTACTACCTTAAATATGTTTATGCGGGCTTAATCTTCACAAGGACAGAGGTATCATAAACTGTCATAAAACGAAACCTTAAAAACCAAATGTCTTATATTAAACTCGATACATAGTACACTATAAATTTCAACACAATAAGATATTACATTGTATACCAATTTCGAAAAAGTGCTAGCTGTTTCAGACAGCTAGTTCAAAACAAAACATAATTGATAATATACCTGTCCCTACTCTTCCCTACTCTGAAAATAAACTAATTGAGAAGGCAAACCTGGTAAACAGGAAAATATAACAGTTACCAGGGATATCAATCCTACTCTTACAATGAATTATACAATAGTACCTTCTCTAACAATGCACTTGGCCGATGCCTAAACTAATATGTGAAAGACAAATGCCTTCAGCCTGATGCCACAGGTTGATGATACATTCATTAGATTAACAAGAATTTAGCTTGAGCCTTTAAAAAGTCTTGAAACTTGTTCTTTTGTCAAAAAGAACAAGTTTCAGGTAGATGTATAACTGTCGTGAAGGAAACATTGAAATAGTAATGCTAACAATATCGACAGCTACAGATGTTAATATAGACATTATATTTTTCCTATATGTGTATTTGGAATCTTTTTGCAACGCACTGTTTATCCCACTGTTATCAATGAATAATCCAATATAATGGCTGTGGCTAGAAGATGCATCGACGTCATTTTGCTTTGCCATCCACACCTCGATGCAAAGTTCAGTGTAGAATACCCATGTGAATGAGATCAAAAGTGTAAAGCTGAAAGAAACAAGACAAATTTGAAAAACACGAAATTAAAAAGAACAAAGGCTTGGAATTCAAGAACTCATTTACAAAACAGGAGTGGGATCAGGTGCTCCGGAATTGTAAGCGTCCCCTTTCCCGCGCGCAGCACCAGTCGTGGAGTCCTTAATGTCATAATCAGTATCAAATCAGGATGTCAAAATAGGGAGTGTCAATTCGGGTCGTCAAATCCGGAAGAAATCGCACGAACTCGTATATAAATAGGGAATAGGACCAGCTGTCCGGGAGTGTAAGCATGGGGAAAATTCTCACATGATGTTGATGAAAATATATGTCATTGCTTAATACAAACACCCAGTTATAAAAAATTGAAATCAGAAGCTTGAAATAATAAGCAACCTACCTTAGAAATTCTAGTAAAATTTCAAGATGCACTCTTTCAAGTCTCGGTTTAATCATAACATGAAAATATTTCGGATTGCTCATGTTGGTTGTAAATTTTAACTGTTCACATTGGAACAAGAAAATCTATTTTGTCACACAATGAGACTGAGAACTATTTTTTCTTTGTGTGGAATATTTGTACGTACAATCTATGTGCACATATAATAGCCATGTTCAAACAATGACGGTGGTTCGTTTTCATACTAAACACAAAGCTTTCAAACTCCACCTCGTTTCTCCAATAATCCGAATTTGATTATCAAACATCCCTTTCAACATTACAATTATCTGTTTCACTATATTACTTTAGTACCAACTAGATGATATACCCGAGTATTTCCATTCAATTATAAAATTAAATCATTTCCAAATATTAAATTTGAACGACACTACAATTAAAATTGATGTCTGTCCTCTTTTAGGTGCAATATTTCTATATATCCACACTATCTTAGATATAACCTCAGATAGAAGTTGTGTCATTGGTTTTTTATACCACTTATTATTCTTCAGTTCGCGATCCCAATTATAATTAATTACTATAATTAAAAAAACAACATTAATATAAAATAATAGCAGATCGAGAACTTTAACTTGATTCAAGGTAGTGTATTATTTCAACACTATTTAATATATACTTATCATGTGTATAATGTAAATACATTTTAATATCTGTAACAGTATAAATACGACTTTGTTTTTAATCCTTTTTGAAAATTGTTAGTTGTATAAGCTACATTTTAGCCCAGATATCTACAAGTTGCAAACAAAAACCTCGTAATCTCTTTTTGTTAAAGTGAATTCCAGGCGTGCACTTCAAACAATTAAGTAAAAGGTTTTTACTTTAAGAAATTTAAAATGAAAACCTTGGGGAATCGATAACAAATAAAACAAACTGTTTATACCGATAGTGATCAAAGTTTCAATCTTTGTTAGTGGTTGAATATACTGACTTAAAAGGTGTCATTTTAGTTTAAACTCACAGTAATTAAGCTCTAAAATATATCCCCTGGTACTTGACTTGCCTTGACCACTTCATAGCCAGTGACAACTGTAGCATATTCAGCCATTGTAATCATCAATATAAAAATGAAATATGTTTAATTATGTCGATTATGATGTGTTAATTTTTATTGATGTGATACGTCATATTAATTATAAATCAATACAGATTAAGTTAAATATCACCAGGAGACTGTGATGTCTTCATATAACGTTCTCTTGCCATCTAATTACTGCAGTAATGCTGACTTTGTGTGGCACTTATATCTATTGTGCCTAACAAGCTTTTGCTGTCGTAAGTCGATGTGTAGAGTTGTCATTTTGCTTCTCTTGCTATGTTTAGATATTGGACTTCTTACGTTTTGGTTCTAATGCTACTAATGATAGGTTATTTCTAAAAATGTATTTTTAAACCACTGGGTCGATGCCTCTGCTGGTGGATCATGTCCTCGAAAGTATTCACCAGCCCAGTTGACAGACTTGAAATGTACATATAGCATACCCAAAATTTTCCATATTTATTCAATATCTGTAATTTTGTATTTTGTCTAAAATCAGGGTCACAAAGTACATAGATAAAAACGGAAACACTGTAAGTTTATGGACATGTGAAACTGTATTTCCCTGTGTGCGATGGGGACAGTCAAGTTCCAAGCTGTATATGTCGGCATTCGACAAGAAAGACGCCATCAAGAAAGGCCCTGCTACTGATTAATTATCACTTGGGATCCTGGCTTCGCTTGAAATCTACATTTATTAGTACGTCAGTAGTGTTTATTACATGTTTGCCCAGTGAATATGTTCAACTATAGTGCTCACTGTATATCAGATTGAATACAATTGAATATCAACTAAAATTTTCTGCAAGATTGTGTATAAATGTGTTTCCTTGAAAACTAGAAAAGAAAATAAACGAGAAAAACTATAACAAAACCCTCGCCATGAGATGATTTTTTTTCCTGTTTCACACATCAACGACAATTACAATTCATTTTCCTTTTACATTTATAACACCATAATTTCGTTAGAGGGCACATTAGGTCAAGATGGTAATCCACTTTCTGGATTATCGTTATACATTTCACACAGATTTTAACAGAGAGAAAACGTGTCCATGTGACACAGATGCCCTGCTGTGATGGACCTTAAAAGGGGAGACATAGTACAACTCATCTTGATAATCATGAAAATGCTTCAGACGATATATAAAATCAATCCAATATACACAAGCCGATTAAATCTTTTTCGAAAAATTTACAGGCTACGAAATTCAATCAGTGTCTCGGTAAACAGGAAGTAAACATATAACGAATGTTTAAAGAGGAGATATGGTACAACTCCTAAAAATGCTTCAAACTGAATATCAAATGAACTTAAACATACAAAAGCCGAGAAATCTTTGACTAAATTATACAGAACTGTCCCGGCAAAAATGAAGTAGTTTTAAGATCCAAAACAATATTCTTATTCTGTTCTGAATATCCAAGTCTGATTTGTTTCAAATAATGTTAAAATCGTTTATTGATTGATTGATTGCTGCTTAACGTCCAGTGGGCAATATTTCAGCAATAATCAGAACGGGGACAAGTTAACAATGCCTGACACTGAAAAAACTACGGGTTGGATAGGGGCGGAAAATTTAGCCTTGTAATCAGACGCCTACTGACCACTCAAAATGAGCTGTTACAAGGGGTCATTAACGTGTTTAGAACGTGGCATTTCTTTAAAACGGGACGTCGGTAACCTCTCTCTGCGGACGGATTTGAACTTACAATGTAAGTCGTTATTTAAAAGTGTCCTTCTGTTTAAATGTGTTCCGATTTCATTCTGCACTTCTTTACTGCTAGTGGCCAGATGGTTTCCAATCTTTCTTACAAGGATGTTCCTGATTTTCGGGCATAATTATTTTGACAATCTTTACTGTAAACTGCATATACTGTGTTCGCTGTCTTACAATTGTTATTATTGTCCATTGAATATTTTTTACTGTATTTTCGAATATTGTTGAAGGAATTATGTGCTTACAAATTGAAAAGTCCCGTGTACAAGAACCACACTGGTTTACGCGCCGATTAAAAAGTTTGTTGTGTTTTTGTGAAATTATGTCCTTATAATGTCGTATCTTCGGAACGCCGCCATGGACACTCCAGGAAAAATCAGCTACACTTTTTATGATATATAAAATGTGTCTGGACCGTATCAGGGTAGCTTGGATCTCTTTACTTTTGGCAAATGCCTGTTGGAACTCTGACAAGACGCGAGTTCTACTATATCATAATTTGTGAATGATTGTAGGTACTAGTTTCAAGAAATACATATCAAGTATTTGTGATGTATTAGTTTTATGCTCTTCATACTCTTCTGTGAGATCCAAGAAAAGGGGAAAAACCAAAATGGCGAAACAGAAACAAAAAACTCCAGGGCTTTGGACTCCGCGAATTCTTTTTCATTAATAGTATTATAATATTAATGAAAAGGAATTCGCGGAGTCCAAACCCCTGGAGTTTAGTAACAAAAGAGTAGATGTCGTGTTTCGTTTAGAACGGGTTTTTCCTACCTTGATGCATCTCATCTGATTTCGAACTTTGTTTCTGATTACGAACGTTGTTTCGGAAGGAGATTTTGTGAGTTGTTGTGCAATTGTTGTTTAAAAAATCTTATCTGATAATATATAAATAGCTTTAATATTATTTTCTTTGTATAGCCATTCTCAAAACAAATATTAAGAAAATGTTGGGCATAAGCCACCTTTTATTAGTATCCTAAATGTTGGCCAAAAATGTGGCTTAACGACGCTTGCTGTTTGTCTTTGAAGTCATAGATTAAAAAGTCAAAATGTTTATCGTTGATTATTTTTCTTTTTCAGGAATAAAATCAATAATACAATAACATTTTTAATTTCATTGTCGTTCATATAAGTTACTATATCAGAGAATAACAAGATGGTATGGTAAATATAGATAAACTGGTAAAATATTTTCCTACAAACAACCCTAGGTAACAATAATCTTAGTATTGATCTTACAAGATAAGTGATGTTTTCCGATTTATTTTAATGTTATACATTTATAAAATCGAAAACAAACATTTTAGTACATAAAGTACATTTCTGTTTCCTGTTTGATTCCATGAATAAAGAAACTGTGTAAACATGTTTAATAAAAAACAATTGAAAAACTGGAACCAAGGTTTGCAGCTGATGTTTCGGTGTTTTAAAGCAAAAAACAATTTACAATGTAACGATGAAAAAATCATAATCTGTTATATGGCCACAATTAAGAACAGCTAAACTAAGATGCCCATTCCAGTCCTAAACACAAAGTCAATCCGAGGAGAGACGAATAAATAATTTTTTTACACGTAGTTCTCTATAATTTTTACTTTATTGTTGTCAAAGTTTTCTCCGTAATATAACCAGTCAAAATATCAAGATTCTAACCTTATTTAGTCTATTGTTTATTTTAGTTTCAGACAAGTCTGAAAACTGTGCTGATAAATGCCCTCGACGACCTCTGGTTCACCAAAAGAGGCAACGACCCAGTTGTGTCAAAATGCAAAACTGTGTAAGCAAAAAAGTGTCCTGTGTAAAGAGTGTCCTTCCTTTTATATGTTTCGTAAGAAAAAACTTCATATTTTACGGGGACACTATACATTTATTTCCCTTGCAGAAGTAATATGTGAAAATTTGTTCACCCGAAAAAGGTCATGTTTCCCGAGGGCTTACCCGTCTGGATTAATTCTTGAGCTACAATATATGTCTACAAGTATATACAGACAATTTAATTATATACAAATTCTCTGATAAGTTTACAGTTTTAATATTGTACAAAGTACCACCGCGTAGTTTAATTTTAATATTTTTCTGCTATCAAGAAATTGTAAAGATATATAATATTTTATGACTTGTTTTAATGTTTTTGATGCCAGTAAAAAAAAATAAGAAATCAAGCAGCGAGTTGGCTTGGTTCCTTGCAAATTATGTTACTTTATATGGCTTGATGTCTTTATATATAGTAATCCTGCTATTTTTTTGTTATGAATATCTCCTGCCTATTTGTCACACTTGATACACTATAGCTATATAATATTTGTGAATAAAACTTTTTTTATTGTGAAGGGCTTACGTTTTTTTTTAAAACAAAACTAGTATTACATCATACTTATATCCAGTCCGCAGCTCCTTTCAGGGGCTTCATAATGAACAGTAGATTACGGTAACATTGTGTTGTAGAGGAGACGTTTTAACATTTCATAATTTTTGTTACTGTGTTCCACATGAGATTTAATCCACTTTTAAAAGAATTATATACATGATAATTATTGCGAAACTGTCATGTCTCATCTATTTTTATAAGAAAACCATTCCACACCTTACCAAGCATATATCAAAAGACTGCACAAGCAACTCCGAATACGGACTTCCCAATTTTGCACAGCTAACATATGATGTGCATGTTTTAAAAGATTTGGCAAAAGGGAGGCACAAAAAGCCTAAGTTTGCATTACTTATGTTAAAAAGAGGGATGTCCCACACGCGAAGTTAAGTACGAATAAACTGTGTCGTGTGGACATAAATCGATGACCTTATATCAAGGGATCTTCTATAAAGGTTGATAATTGTATAAATATGTATCGTCCACCTGTCTTGAAACACATAAACCAAAATACAACGGATAACTAGAAACGAAGCCCCAAAACTATGCAAAGTTCTTGAAAACAGGAAGTAATTGCATGTCAGACCTGACAATGGCTTTGCAACACAACACATGAATATCTTGCTCTATAGACCATCTATCAAACAATTCCTTAATTGCACAAGCCGAGAAAACTTTGACGGAAAAATGTTGACAGTTTAACAGATTAAATAAAAAATTCCAGCTGATTCAGCCCAAACTATAAGACTTATATAAAACAGTGTATTTATTGAATTGTTAATGCACTTTATAATAGTCTAAAAGATAAGTCTTGTGGTCATACATGTGTATGAATGGACAAATATGCAAGTTAATGCAACCCACATAGAAGAAGTCTTTCTCGATCGATTAAAATGAAATATAAGTCTAGTGTAGAATACCCATGTGAGAGACCAAAAGTGCATATTCCAACGAGACAAGACAAATTTGAAACAAACTAAAAGATAAACAAAAACAAAAACAAAAAGAACAAATGCTTGGAACTAGAGTGGGATCAGGTGCTCCGGAAGGGTAAGCATCCCCATAAATGTTGGTGCATTAGAAACACTTTATGAAATTTTAAATTCTTTGTCCCCACTGGGGTGTGTATACCCCTTAAATCCGACATTCAAACAGACATGCCCCTCATATATGTATATATGGCATTTTGAACAGTTCAGATCTCCCCCTTAAACCATATACATGATTTTTTTTTCTTTACGAGAAGACGAGATTAATGGTTTATACCTGGCAAAAGGCAAACGTTATGTGAGAATCCTTCCAGATCCAAAATACAAGTTTACCAAAGCCAAATCCGACGGCAGGGACAACTAGTACATGTACGTTTCTAAGCCAATATAAACAAATTCAGCAAAGGAGTAGGTACGTTAAGTCCCATATTTGTCCCAAATTTTAGATTTTGTGACATAATAATAAGTTGTGGTGAAAATGCTGTTTAAAAATCGTCGTTCAATAATTCATTACTTTTTCCTGTATATTTTTCGTCATTTCGACAAAATGAAAGGGTATATTTGACTATTTTGACTAGAATTAAACATTTTCGGTAAAAATACTCAATTTTAGAGGTGCTTTGTTCAAAATAGATATGATCGCACAAAAACATCACAAAGATATTTTAACCAAACGTTTGTACTTGATATATCTTTAATTGTGCAAAGTTTGGTTGTGATGTTTTTGTGCGATCTATATTAAAATCGAAAAAATAGTATCAAATATTGCAACAAATTGATTAATTTCTTAGTATTTTCACATTTAAAGCATTTTCTATGTGTCATGTGACCATTGTAGAATTAATTAAACAAAAAATTCTGTTGGATTTTCTATTTATAGACATTATTCAATATAAAAAATATAAAATAATAGATATTTGCCAATTTTCATTTTTTAGTCAAATTCTTGGGCCAAAATGGGCCTTAACGACCCTCGTTCTTTTCCCAATCCGACTAGGTATCTCTCAAATAAATGCTCGCAGTTACTTAAAGCAAGCTCAAGGTGAGATTCCTGATGATAAGACATCAAACCCCTCTTCCCTCTACACGAGATGTCATTAAACATAGTAGGTCCGACAATTTAATAACTTTGTTGTCAATATTCGTGAAAAAAATGCCAAATTAATTAATATTTGTGTAAGGAAGCGATAAGGTTATTTATATTTGTACCAATAAAATAACAGTCTTGACTAACAGACTATATAAGTTGGATAAGTTTGTTTTACGGAACAGCGAGACTCATTATAGGTTACTTTTCAATTTAAATGCCTTCTGCTCCATCGTTAGTTTTCAGTGTATTGTTGTGTGTTCTATCTTTCTGTCTTTCGTTTCATTTTGTTGGCCATGGTCTTGTCTGTCTTCTGACTTCACGATTTCTGTCTGCCCTTTTGGTATCTTCGAATACATTTATGTGTAATGTTTGCAAAAAATATAGGACATGATATCCCTTGTCGTATCAAAATTCTATAATTGCAGCTATATTTTTTTATTAAATCTTTGTAAAAAATATATATTTTGTAAAAGCCTTCAGAAGCCTGTGGCATCTCTTTCCCTGCTGCAGGAGTTTGCTAGTTAAGATGCGGTCAGAATCTTTGGTGCAAACACAAGCAAACTCAACTAGTTGTGAAATGTAAACCCATACAAAGGAGCCCGTTAAAAGGCACATCCGAATCAAGAAACTATCGGAAAAATCATCCCTTTTATCATAAATTTTAGTGCATATACAACCCTGCTCAATTTTTAAATCCAAATATAAAAGGGCGTAACTAGGGGCATTATCAAAAATATTTCTTCTTGGCTAGAAATCTTTGTTCCGACCATGTCGTTCTTTAAGATATAAGGGCGATTTTTGACATCTCAAAATATTAAGTTATGTAATTGTAGTTGTGTAATTTAATTAATTTCAACAGAAGTCACACTCAGCATCATCTATTCATATATTTTTGTTTCCTTATTTAAATCCAATTTACAAATCATATGTGTACTTTATGTTATTGATTTATAATGCTCAGTAATGGGCTCCATGATTGGAAATAAAAGTATCTTGTCTTGTCTTGTCTTGTCTATATACATATTTATTTTTTCTCCTTTCTCTGTCACAGTCATATAGTTACTCTCCTTTGCGTTTTTGTTTACCTTAACTATATTATATTTATTTTAATGTATTGCATTCTATAAAATATTATTGTTACATATTGTAAAGCGTAGAAGACTTAATAAGTATGAATTACTTGTGTCTTATCCGATTTGCATGTTTTGGCAAATAAAATATGTTTAAACTAATTAAGTTATTTCTTCGTACAATTGTATGAAATACAACCATTTTCAAAAAGGATAAAAACCCAGAAAAAAATCAGAAAACAGCACAACTGTCAAATATGTTTTTACCGATAGCGGAACACGTAAGGCATTACTGGAGTCAAACAATTCTACATATGAGACCAGGGAAACCTTTTGAGACTAGTTTACGAGTATTTCGCTATATATGTCGTAATTTGCTCTTATTTTAAATAGAGATGAAACTTATTCGGTGTGGTTTAGATGGCCATTGTTTTTTTTTAAATAAGAAAAACTTGTCAAAATTTTTTTTATTACATATACAATATGTGTACACTTTTGAATATATATATTCTGGAATGAAATTGCGGTTGAACTTTCATAGAACTTATCCTGCAAGTATCTTTCAAACATTTAATTAATTCGTAGTTTAATTTACCACATTTCTTTCACATTTTGTCCAAACATGTACATAGAAGTTTTAAAATACTTACCAAATATTTAGTTAAAATCACAAACAAAAGAGTAAATAAGACTCCTGGTTTCATGATTGCAGCTGCATGTAATAGAAAATGTCAATTCAGGAAGACGAGCGTTCAGGGTTATCTAATGTTTTGCTTGTCGTTCGAGTTACAACAAAGGTGGTGTGATCATTTAGTCGCGTGGGAAGGCCAATGTTAAACTGTCATCGGATGAAATGAGTTCAAAGTAATTTTTGATAAAGATGTCTAATACAGGCACACATTTGTTACGCGATCCATGCAAGCTTATTTTTCTATATCGATTGTCATATTTTCATTGAGAAATATTTTTTACGTAATGTTTTATTTGAACTTCACATTTTGACCATTCATTCGACCGTCCGATATAAAGGATGTCAAAGATAAAAACTTGGATACGAAGGAACGTGGCATTTTCTTAGATAAAGCGGGAAATATGAAATGCTATTATAGAAAGAACTGACCATTCATCTTTCTTGAGGGCGAGTGAAATGTTGTCTGACAACACAGAATTTTTCTCATCATAAGTTTGGAGCAATATTTTTGCGGTACATGTTTTAATCATGACAGTACTTGAACCCTCTACCAAGGGATCCGGATGGTTTCAAAATGTTACAATTTCGGTTTTCAAGGAATAAAGTTTGGTTTGGCTTTAAATTTTGTTTGTTCGTTTGCCATTGTGGTTTAACGCCACTTTCAACATATTTCAGTCATATCTCGCGGTCAGTTTTATTGATAGAGGAAGCCAGAGTGACCTAATGGGAAAAGTAACTGGTCTGATGTGAGTTGAACGCACCCTTTTTGTATGGTCCAAAGTCAGGGGGTGTTCTTGTTTTCTTTAAGGTTTTTTATCATCATTGTTTTTTGCCGTTGTGTGTAGTTTTTATACAAAATTTAGATACCCGTATCATTATTTTACCTTAAAAATGTTTTCCGTGCAACATTCAGATTTTTCATTTATATAACTTTGGATTTCAACCAATTAAAAGTATTTGTTTTGGCCTTTTACGTATCTCGACATGCTCATGTAATGAAAACAAATATGTCTATTTTTCCCATACTTGAAATCACCCCCCAAAGAAACGCTACTTATTTTTTATTATTATTATTTTTTTTAATCCCTAGTTTTTCTTTCGGCCATGTCTTACTGTCTTCTGACGTACCGTTGACGGTTTTTGAAAGCCCCTACGTAGTGAAAGCTTTTTGCACTTTTATTCGTGTAGGCAGTATTTGCAATTTATTTAAAGTTTTTGACATTTGATTATAGCAAGTGAAGATATTCCCAATTTATGTAATCTGATTTAAATCAAGTCAAATATTTACTTGTAATATGTATTGTTGCTAGTGACACTACTATATAAAGACATGAAAGCAGAATCAAAGCACTGATGTGCTGTTATCTAGTTAATAATTGACAGATAAGACAGCTGAAGTGGTCTTCCTGTCAAGTTTGGTTCCTTTTGGCCACAAAATAAGAATAAGTCAGCAGATCATATTTGTTGTCTGACTGGAATGTTGTTTTATGAAGGATCTTCAATGTCTGTCACCTGGAAAAATCACAAAAGCTTAAGTACGTATTTTTTTTCCTTTTGTTGCGAGAAAATGAGAAGATATTGGATTCAACGTAAATACTGTTACATTTTTCTTTCCAAAGCTAGTAGTCTATGCCATTGAATTGTCTTCTTGGCACCCTTGTTGAAAGCCTACGGGGACCTCTAGATCAAACAGCGTATCCGTCATATGTAGTGCAGTCTTCTGAATATTGAAGAAATGTGGAAACCTAGCTTTCAACAGTCTTTAGTACCTGTGTTATGTGGTTTCAGTAGATTTATTTATAAGTCAATCAGAAACACAGAAACCCCCACATCTGTTGTCTGATTGTAAAGAATCGGGTAAACTTTATTAAAGAAACTTTCATATATGTCCCCCATCAATTTTGGTTTCATTTTACTCGGTTTCAGAGATTTTATAATGTTTTAGTGATGCAAGCTCACGTGGCCTAATGATTTAAATTTTGTAATACTTTATAGTATCGAGTCTTCCCGGGAAGACACTGTGATGCCTGCTCATTATTCGTCTAGTAAGGCAAACATTGAAATAGACATGTTGCAATGGGTGGTAGATTCTACATCCTTACATAAAACAAATACAATACATGAAAGTGTTCTTAATTTCCTAAATTATTACGTGAAATAGTTGACCTATCCATAAACGAATTATTGAAAAAAAAAATCATAAAACTCGTGTGTTTGTTTCTGCAGATAAAGCAGCTAATAATATTGTAATTGTCTGTTGAAGGTACTATATAGAGGTCTTCCGCAACATAATTCACATTTCCAAGACTTTCAGAGCTACAAATTTGACAGAACGATATATCGTTAATGAACATCTGAATGTTATCACCCAGCTCAGACTACATCTGACAATATGAAAGTTCCTGAATGTATTCTGACGTCCTTAACTTCATCAAGTTCTATATAAGTCTCGGTTCATTTCTGCTTCTATTAAATGCACTTCCAATAATGTCTCAATTCTATTAACTAGAGACCTTACTATATTTAAAACTCGCATTTTGTAATTCCTGTGATTAATATTATGAAAATTAATCTTAATTAGTTAAAAATTCAATACACTTTTTGACAAGCTAAAGTCTGTTCAACTTCTTTTTTCTACAATAGACAGTTACATATGTATTTTCTACTCTTTATACCACTTTACCACATAACATTATTATGGAAAATTTTTCATATCTAATCAATTTGATATGAAATTTTATGGGAATGTCGGAGAGATAGCAGTGCAACTACAAGAATAACAGATGAAGTATATAAATCTATAGAGGAATCTACACGGCCTTAAATAAAGGTGGAATAGCTCTTTATATCGCCCCAAATAATTATACAATATACGGTCAATGTTTGAAAAATATCAACTTTTTTGTATGAGGCTAAGAAACTGGGGAAGGGCGAGGTTTACCGAGCCCTTCAACAGTTTGGTGCCGAATACAAAAAAAAATGATATTTTTCAGACATTGACCGTATATTGTTTTTATACTGCAGCTATTTAAATATTTAGATTACTACAAAAATATAAATTAACATAATAATAAATTTCTTTTGTCCCTCAATGAGCCCCTGGCCACATAGGAAATGAAATTGACATTGTACAAAATATCACTTTGTTACTAAATTTAGGAAATAAAGTCAACAGGAAATGGTCCAGCTGCAGTATAAGAAGAAATAACATCTTTCATTTAAGATCAAACCGACCCACACAAAAAAATTATCCGAACCCCGTTTATCTATTAAGTGAAAAATGTATCTTGCGACCTATCTGACTTCGGAATGTTAATGAAAGTATATAAGCATCCATGACATACATGTTATGCTGGTTAATTTTTTAAGGGCTATTTGCTTAAACTTTTTACAAAACATTCAGTTTTACTTATATCAAGTGAAATCTCAAAGTTCTTAACAAATCTCTTTTAATTCTATAATATTTTTTATGATTAAAATTAAATGGAAAGTGTTTTGACGAATTTGCGAGCTTGTTTCCTTGTGTGGAGGTTGAGTTGTTTGTAGACAATCGCTATATTACACACATGCTCTTGAAAAACGAGATGGGAGGTGTGCACGCCATTCCCCGGGATCAACAATATTACAATAGGCTGACAAAAAATGTACCAAAGATATTCATGAAATATGTCTATAAAACTACAACTAATAAAATTAAAGTATATAATATATTATAAGGTTTTCATACTATAATCACGATCAATGGAGATTCAAACAAATAGAAGATATTTAAAGAACTTTTCAAACCATGAAAACTTGAATAACGTCGTCGAATTATTGTAGCATCAGCTCAATGGCCGACATCACAAGCGCCAACACAATATACAACGGCTAAGAGAATGACATCACATGCGCCATCACATTATACAACAGCTCGATATCCGACATCACCTAGCCCTGTATCAACGCCTTCATCAGAATGTGTTGATATTTTTCCCGAATGTGATAATCCAATCGTCCATACGCTCGTGTGTAGAGATATTCCGGACAAATGCCGAAAATCCTGTGGATTGTGTGGTAAAGCATTAAAAACTAAATAAAAATCATTGGAAGTATTCTGTTTCTGCCATTAGATTTTCTAACTCCTTTATTTTTTTCAATTTCAATTTCTACTTGTTAACCCCTATTTACTTCTCAATATAAAGAATTCTAAGATACAAGAAGGGCAAACACAAATCAGACAGACAAGTTCATTGACAAACACAGCAAATCCTACAAAAACTAGAGTGAGTTCAGATGCTCCAGAAAGGTAAGCAACTTCTCCTTCTCTGGTGGTGCCTGTCGTGTTACTCAGTTGACAAAACCGGTGTCATTCATAAAAAAAACCAAGGAGTCATTTGAGTAAATTTTTCAAATATGTTCAAAATAAAAGAATCCAAATAACAACTATCATAATTGTTAGAAAATAAGAAGAAAATATTCTCTGTGAATCTTAAGGAGGTAGACCTAGGTTAAGGGACACAACTCTTATATATCAATTGTACGTTTGTATTAACCCTTTTTTATAAATCTAGTGAAAGCACCTGAATAACTCAGATTAATTTCATTCTATTTCCAATGTATGCTTCAAAAGCTTTGATGAGATTGTAAAATATAAACATTTAAGTGATTTCAAGAGTTATCTCCCTTCGACCAGGGGTACATCCTTAATATATGTATAAAACGAAAACCCGTCAAATACATTCGAGCTCATGGTTGGATATATGTATCAACGATAAGCTAGTAATAAATAGCATATTGTGCTACCAGGTGTCTTTCTTATAAATGAAAATACTATTTCAACGTACCACATGGTTAGCCTTATTTGTCAAAAACTGCATAAAATAAAAAAATCATTTGATATGTCCATGTCTTCACATAAATATCATAAAATTGAGTAAAAGAATTAAATGAATTTAACAAAACTCAATATATTGTTCTAAAAAGTACAAAAATTTTTAGTGCTTTTAAAAGAAACAAATAACAATTATCACACAAAATAATTAGAATCCGTTTATTACTTCTTTGAAGCACAAATGTAAGACTTAGTTTATTTTTTTATTGTAAATGTATACTGAGTCCCATTTGTGTTTTAATAACAACTAGAAGTATAATAGCCAATTAGCTTTTTTGACCTATACTTCTATTTGTTTCATGTCATATATTTGCTTTATTTTTCAGGTGGTTAAGATGCTGATTGTAATAGTAGCTGTATTCTGTATTATGTGGTTACCATACAGATCTGTTGTGGTGTACAATTCCTTTAAAACTGATCACAGAATATCAAACGTGTGGTTTTGGCTTATTTGTCGGATTATGGTTTACACTAATAGTGCAATCAACCCTATTCTATATAACGCCATGTCGGTCAAATTCAGAGAGGCATTTTCATCAATACTTTGTCACAGTGAGTATATTCGCTATGTTATAAGGTTTTTAAAGGACAATGGTCGTTAATATACTTTCCTAAAAATGATAAGGGGCTATTATCTATTATTTTTTAACTGAAAAATGTCTTTAAAAAGAAAATCCAACAGTTTTTAGTTTACTTTAAATTGGTTCTACAACGGTAACATGATTCATAAAAACGCTAAGAAATTCGAAAAAGTTTTGTTGATTTTAATTTAAATCGCTAAAAAAACGTCAGAATCAAACTTCGCACAATTAAAGTACAAATGTTAAGTTAAAATATCTTCATGGTGCTTTTGCGAGCTCAAATCATTAAATTTTTAGCAAGCAGCTCCAAAAGTTAAGTATATTCATAGTAAAAGTTACATTCTTTTTGAAATTGTCAACGGAACATTTTCATGCCATGTACAAAGCAAGGATTTATTTCATGTCTGAAAACAAAAGTTTGAAACAGCACGTGTTATATATCATAACTTGTGACCGTTCAATGTTGCTCCTAGTGGTAATCTTCAATCACTTCAGCCCTTTGGCTAAAATCACCAACTGATATGAGTGTCCCTGGATAATTCCATAGAAGCTATGGCATGTTAAAGTCAAACTTTACCTATATCGGTATACAACATCTGTATCACGTATTCGCAGCAATTTGCTTTGATCAGTAATATAAACCTTTATGCTTGTGCAGGTTAATTGTACGTTTGATGAACAATTGTACGTTTGATGAACTTGGTCCATTATGTTTTGGCTATTCTTTCTTAAAGCAATTACAAAATCTCAAAAGGAAATAAAAAAAAAGATTAAATAATATTATCGACAAGTAAATTTGGTGTGAAAAATATACCAGGTGTCGTTGTTTGTCCTGGGATCATGTAAAAATATTGTTGATTTTTTTGTAAAAAAAAATAAAAATTCAGTGCCTTTTTATATTTCTGATACCACCATCTTTTATTATTGACATTACGTAAAAAACGAATAAAATCCATTAAAATATTTTTTCTTTTTCTAAAATTCACAAAACCTGTGGGAAAAAATAGCTATAATGAAAAGCAACAAAATTTACAATTTTCCATACAAACACAGAAAATCTAACAATATAAAATTCTGAAATGAACAAAAGTTGCAGGGTTATTTTTTCGACTAATGAAGATTACTTCAAAAGGACTTTTCAAAAATTGGTAAAAAATAGACTCAGTTCATCAAGCGTATATCAGTGTCAGAACAAGATAAAAAATGCGCTATATTCTATAATTTTTGAAAAAGGCCTTGCAATCATCCGTTCTACAAGGTCGCTTCGTAAGCTTTAAATGTCGATACATTATCATTTCTACAAGGTCGCTTCTTAAGCTTTAAATGTCGATACATTACCAACAGTAATCAAATCATTTTAAGAGTCTCTATCAATTGGAAATTTCATGTTATTGTCCCATTGTTGACAGTTTTGAGAACTAGAACAATTAGTGTATTTTTAGAACTAATTTTATTTTCTTCACTTGGTATCTTAAGTTCTTCTTTTAGTCATGGATTTTTGTTGTTTTTGTCTAAATTATTTCTGTTTAAATGCTTAGACATGAAAGAGGTACTTTATTAAAGTTTTGAATATGCTTGCTAGAATGACATCCTAATGCAATCTTGTATTTGAATGCCATTAATGACGACGTCAGAATAAATCATTATTTAACAACTTTGCCATTTATATGTTTTCTTGTCCTTTTGTTCGCCCTCGCGTTGTGCATTACAAACTCAATATTAAAGTGCTGTACAGTTCTGTGTACTCTGTTGTTGTATAAAATGCATCTAAAAGCCAATAAACTATTATTCCTTGATTTTAGTGTGTCGGCGAATAGAAACTATTAGAGCTGACCCTGGCGATACAGTGGTGGCGGATACCCTTCTCGTTTAGGGTACAAGAATGTTCTCGTTTTTGTAAAAGTCTAATTGCAAGCATACAAACATATCAGTCACGTAAGCGTGAGAAACTGTTGTTTGCAATCAAAGAAGTAAATAAACTGCCTCAAGCGCCAAACAATCAAAACCTCCAATTTTATTGAATAATTGTTACGAGGATTGTGGTAGTTTGTAGGTAGTCTTATTCGATTGATGTTTATTACTTTTGACGACGACTCCTGTTAATTAACTGGTGTTATTTTAGTTTTCGAATAAACCATAATTAATTCTTACATTTCAGGGCCACTGACGAAACAAAGGTGCCGTAGATGTAGTCGGAATATTGGAACCCATGGTACATGTACACCGGCTTCTAGTGCTCGGCGAGATAAACATTTTTCTTTGGTGACATCAACTACTGGCCATGTCTTACAAATTGAACCCAATGAACTTTATGAGCTCAATGATAAAATCTCAAACGAAGAAAGATGCAGTTCATGCGTTGATGTGAATGGGTATTTATCTGACAGCGAAAAAAGATTGAACGGATCCGTATAGATAATAACTAATAGGAAACAAATTGATTCACAAATGAGTTACTAACTGACAGAGCAATTATAAATTAAAAAAAAATAATAGAATTTATTTTTTGGTTAAATGAACGATCCGCTTAAATAAATAAATAAAAACGTAGCGTTGATGTCATGTAAATATCCCAGTTAATAAGATTAAAATATTTCATTTTATTCATTTACTCCGAATTTTTCTGTCATGTTGGCCTTCTACAGTGGAACACAGACTTTTCAGATGTTTTACATGGCTTCTATATAATCCTAGCACTATTCATAAAGTCTAGTCCGGATTTTATAAACAGTGCTAGGGTTCCACTGAAGAAGGCTTATATTGCCGAAACATTTGGAGTAAATGGATCAAATAAAATATTTAACAATGGACCCACCTTTTGGACAGACTTTTTAATATAACAAAAAACGTCAAGATGTTATTACAAATTGACAACATTTTACGAAGTTAATAACACCTTAAATATCTCGCATATCAGAGTAAAATAATAACATTTTGAAGTGCCCATTGTAACACATAATACATATTTTCTTGTTCATAATACATGCATTTCTTGAAAACGAAAAAAAAACCAATACTTATATTTAATTAATATAAATCAATTATAAATCCTCTCCCTCGGAGAACTCTTTAATACTATAAATACACATGTTCACGACTCTGAAGTCACATAGTTTATCTCATTTCATTTCACAATGGAGAGGCACAACCTAACATAAGTGTGTTACAGACATTGTACAGGCCCCTAGCCAGAAAATTTCAAGGGGTCAACCACCTTGCGAAACGAACTTCACGGTCGAGGTCTGTGGTACTTGGTGCAAAATCCTTCAATGTAGTTATTTCCTGGAACTATTTTGCATTTCAAAAAGGCATTATTTTTAGACTATAGTACTCAGACTTCAATCTGCTTATTGGTTTTTTTGGGGGGAGGGGTGGTGGGGGTGGGTGGGTTTCGTCCTAACCCCTTGAAAGCCCCTTTGTCTACGTGAATGCTGTATCAGATGAAGACAAATGCAACATATATTATCATAAGCACAAAGAATATTACATATTACTTGTACATAGAACAGAACAGATGAGAAGTAATTTGAATAAATTTCTCTGAGGGTCAAAAGTTACACTAAGTCTACCTGCAGTGAACTTCTCAAATATTCTCAATCAACACGTAAAATAATAGCTTTTTTGAAGAGGACCATCCAAGGACCGTTAAAATTCAAAACATTTAAATTGGCTTAACAATTCAATACGGCAATAGATATAAAAATTTCCCCCAGAATCTAATGTTTAAAAATGCAGTCTCTGGAGGCGGCAGTCTAAAATTTAGTATCCGCACGAAAACATAACATTTGCAATGGTCAACTAAGGATAATTCACAGATGAAAATTAATTATTCACTTTACTGTTTTCTGACAACGTGAATAGGTCAGAATAAATTATCTGCCGTTGACGGTCGTGTTGAACCAAAGGAAAGACTGTCTAATGAAAATTTTTATATTTCTTCCAAATTCCGAGCCATTTTAGAAGAGAAAATAAACTGTACATGGTGGGCGGTTGAACGCACGACAGACTTTAAGCAAAAACAAAAGTTTATCTGGCCAGGGTCGTTTTAGCACAAAATTATGTCATATGGTTACCTGTAGATATTATTTAAAATATATGCGAACGATTTTCAATTACGAATGTAAAAATAGAAAGTGTGGCATCATTTCTAATGAGACAGTCATCCACCAAATGACAATCGATACGTCCTTCAATATTGAGTCCATACCAAAACGCACGCTGTAAAAGGCCCGAAATTCAAAATGTGAAACTATAAAAAAGAACACGACAGTCGACCTAATCTATTGAAAAATGGTGAAAATATAACAATAAATGACTAATACAACAACGAACTATATGTTACTAGCTTGGGACGGGAACATTAAGTATGTGGCGGGGTTAAACTTGTAGAAGAATCTGTATTTCTATGATGAATCGTGTTAAACATAGAAATGAAAATATTTTTAGGTTCTGACAGGCAAACATATAACATTAAAACAGTCACTTGAAGAAAAGTTTCCTGCTTTGTGACAGGTATACATATGAAAACTAAAAATATACTCAATAGGGCAAAAGGGGAAGACATCATTTTGAATTTTGCGACCATACAAGTTTCATAAAAAAACGACAGGAAAAATACAGAAAAGGTTATTATATGAAAGACGAATTCTAACGAGTCCTGAATTTGCACAGGCTTATATTCAACATATGGTGTGGTTGAACTAGTTGTCTAGGATCCAAATTAACTTTTCACGTACA
>JAULBM010000001.1:872157-889266 GCA_032357055.1 Geukensia granosissima
AAACTTTGTGACGGACACACGGACGCAGGACACACGGACAGGCCAAAAACAATATGTCTCCCCACCATAGTGGGGGGGGAGACATAATTCAACTGACTTTTGCCATGTGTTCCAATGTAGCATTTTTATTGAAGGAATAGTTTTAGTAATGATTAATTTTTTAAAGTATTTACTGCCTTGGTGTATGATTAAAATGTTCACGATGGCCGCATGCATGCTGCAAGTTCTTCATCCTTACTATCTAAAGCAAGTAGTCATCTTTGTGGTAGTTACACTATGCAGATTTTTAGTATTTGTCTATATATAGACAGGCAAGGGAGTTTGTGTCGGCACCAGGTATAGTTAGGTAACTCATGTATTGTTATAAGATGTACAACTCTACTATTCAAAGGTTTCCGTTTCTTAATTACAAATTTGTTGGTAGTTGGGATGGTTTAACTTGATGTGGATTTCAGTATGTTTATGACTTGTTTAATCTGTTTTTGGGCTTTTTTGAATGTTTAACATACAACTGTACTAATTTTGCTCAGAAAACATTTTTTTCTCTCAAAATTTCCCTATATATTTAAAGGAAAGAATATGGAATACATGTCTGAAAGTCATGATTCACACTTTAATTAGGTTTATATCAAATATTTAAAAGCCAAATTTTACTGTGTGCAAAGTGAAATCTATAGATTTACCTTCAATTGACATGCTAGGAGGTAAAAAAATTGGAAGATCAGTTAAACGTTTCGAATTTTTAGTTACATGCATGGGCTAAATACAGTTCATGATGTAATTAACGCGGATATGCCAAATATAAATACAGTTCATGATGTAATTAAAGCAGATATGCCAAATATAAATACAGTTCATGATGTAATTAACGCAGATATGCCAAATATAAATACAGTTCATGATGTAATTAATGCAGATATGCCAAATATAAATACAGTTCATGATGTAATTAACTCGGATATGCCAAATATAAATACAGTTCATGATGTAATTAACGCGGATATGCCAAATATAAATACAGTTCATGATGTAATTAACGCGGATATGCCAAATATATAAAGATAACAATAGGGGGAATTATTATGAATTTACAAATTATGTCAGAAAAAGCTGAGAGCAAAAGCCTTTCCTGTTCTTTCATTTTTTATATGTTTCCATCAAAAATACAACCCTGTAGAAACATTTTTTCAAGATGCAATCTAGGTTATACACACTTAATTGAATTGCCCACAGATGGTTTTGGCATTTTTTCTAGTTGATTTAAAATGACCTGCAATTTTAGGTTAACCTTGTGCTCTATGTAATTGGTGAGTTTCATTAGATGTCTGGGCATTAATTCACACTTTCATTACTTTCCCAAAATACAAACAACAATCTCAGGCTAATGGTAGATATTTTAATGTTCATGGTTTAATTAAAGATATAATTATTTACATGCCTACTCAAAACAACTTTTGCATAATGTTTGACCAAGGCACAAAAGCAGCATAATGGTTTGAACACAATGCAGGTGACTTTCAACACTTCAAATGTAAAAAACAGCGAAAATGAATGTGAATAACTCATGAGTTTTACTAAATATAACATTTCAAAATGCCTTACTTTGATTGTTCAATTACTTCACAAAAAACAAATTATTAAGTATGTATTTTTGTAAAAATAAAAAGAGATGTTGAATAAGAAATATGTCTTTATTCTTCCTAATGGTTTAAAAAGAGAAACTAAAATTTGACAATTTACAGCAATTTCTCAGACTTCATTATGAATGTATTAAATGCAAGACGAAAGTGTGCTGTATAAAACATGATTAAAATACTTGCTATTTTCAAGCATATTTGTATTTGCATAAGTAAACAAATCAGATTGACATTTGGTTTCTAAGTCGGTAAAAAATTGTTTTAACAAAAGATACAACTCCTGCTGCAGTGAAAGTTATAAGCTACATTTCTATTAAGCCCTTTTTCATTAACTTAAAATACTTCAGCTATCTAAAACTATATACCAGATCTTGCCTAGAACAACTTGTAACAAAAAGTATGTTAAAACAGATCTAAAAGCCCACATGGGTCTAAGTAACAACAAAAGGTAACTACACCTAACTAATGCAGCGTCAAATGGTATATAAAAAAAAAATCACAAGGGCAAAGATAACATGTAATGCATAAGGCCAAAACTATTGTTGTGTGCATAAAAATCATTAATTTAACCAAATTATTTTTCAATTACATTTAAAAATAGATTGATAGAGCAGTGTTAAATGACTGACTATTCCAAAGCCTACATATATTGAACAAGCAGTGGTTCAGATATGGAAATTAACATGGCTTAGCTTTCTAAAATTCTTAATCAGATCTTCCCTAGATCAATTTGTAACAAGTCAGATCTTAAATAGAATGACTTGAAACAAAAAAAGTATGTAAAATCAAAACATATTTAAATAAGCCTAAAATAAGAACAAAAGGTACATATAATTATCTGTACAGAATTTTTAACGCAGTGGTGTAGACCTACTTTACAAGTGGTTAGGACTGCTGGTTGATCTGTAGAAACTGCTAGCAGAAAACCTCAAAGTGATCACTCATGCATAACTGCATTGGTGTGGATTCAGGATATACTGATACAGATGCAACTCTATACTTAATATAAAATGGCAAGGACTACTAGTTGGGGCAAAAGAAACTGCTTGCAATAAACTTAGTGATAGCTCATGCCATGTATAACTGAGAGGATGGGGCCATCAACTGGGTGTGGAATAGAGATGTACTAATAGACACAACTCCATGCCAAGAGTGGCTAGGACAACTGGTTGCGGAAAACTTGATCTTATGCATAACTCATCAACTAAGAGTTGATTTGTGCTGTGGGCAGAAAGACAACAGGCAAAGTGCTTATTTTTCCCTGACTTTTTGGGTCAGAGGATATAAATTTTGAACAGAAAAACTATTTTCATTTTATCTTTCTAATACTATAATTTATTTAATACTGGTATATAACCCTGTCAGGAAAATTTTCTCTTAACATCATCTCTAAATTAGTTCCTTGTGTAAAACCCTGACTAAATAAATAAATAAGAGAAACTGACTTGTAATTAATGTCATGCATGCATATTAGGGAAAATTGTTTATTGAATGGAACATGACATTACTGATAAATAGTCACTTAATAACAAGACTTATTCATTAATGTCAAATTAACAGATTTTGAGTTATCTCTCTTTAGCAGATGTGAAATAAAATTGCACTTAATTGTCACATATTTACCCAAGTGATGTTATGGTCGCTTAATCAACAATTTCTTTTTTTAGTGGAGTGAATGCTCAGCTCATTTGACCCTTAAAGTGAAAATTTTCTAGATTTTACTATGAATAAAAAGACATAGCATATATTATTGAACTATTCATGAGAATTAACCATTTTCCACATCTCAGAATGAATGAAATGATATATGAATTTTGATTATCAAAGATGATGATCTTATTAAATGTAAAATATTATGTATTTGACTGATCACAGTTACACTTATTACATATTCAGCACTATGTGTAACAAAAATGTACATACAATATTTACATGTTCAAACTTTATACAAATAATTCATATATTTTACTTTGAAGATAAATCTGTCTCATATAAAAGTTTTGTTAATATATACAATACATGGGTCAAGTAAAAGTGATCTTATAACCAACTACCTACATTCCAGAAGACACTACATACAGTACAGAAAAGGTGTTACCATGATTGTTCTCTCTTGGTGGACTGATGTAATGTTTTTCTGTTACATGGGTCATCCTACTATCTTTTGTATTGACTTCAGGCATTGCCATCACTCTATAAGCACATTTGAGTGGGAACACAAAAACAATTGCAGCTGTACCACAAATATAGTGGTAACTCTCATTACAGTGAATTTTCATTGTAACATCTTTTCTGTTCTGTACTTTATTTCTATTGTCATTCAATCCTAACCCATCTTTTAAAATCAAGACCACATGGACTACAACACCTGTTATTTATTTAGTTCTTATTTGGTTTTTTCATCATTAAATTTAAATGAAGTTCCTTCAAACAGAAAAAATTACAAAATTCTGAACAATGTCCATCGATTTAAAAAAAAATCTTGCACAGGCTACATTTTAGAATAAAATACTTATCAGTGGAAACAGCCAAAAATTTCCAACCTCATAGATCATCAAGTAAAAAGATTGTACATTATGTTGATATAACCATTTCTACTTGACTCAATGACTTGACCTTATAAGTTCCTGACCATCTTTAAATAGAGGAGTATTTTTCTAATTCCATTAATGACTAGAATATATAATACCCTGTGGTATACTAAATTGAATATGAAATACATAATAACCAAGGTTCTCAAAACATGCCAGCTTTGGTTACATATAGACCTTAAAGAGGCCTGAAAACTTTTTGTTCTTTTAACATCAAGACAGCAGCTGCTTAATGTCTTATTGAGAACCCTGTTTTTTTAAAAGGTACATGAGTTTGGATTTATTGTTCTTTGTAGAATGCTGACACAATATTTTGACAACCGTGACACAACCATTATTACACAACATATTGGCACATCTTCTAATATCATAATATTTATTCATAATAATAATGTAGTGAAGACAGCATCAGATATATTTGTAGTTACATATTTTCTGGGTAGAAACGCTATGGATTTCACATTGAAATGAGGTACAAGTACACAACATTTTAACAATTTCTGCATATTTTAATGAATTTGGCAATAAAAATGTGTTAAACCTGAATTTAAGACATACATATCATGAAGCTTCATAAAACAACAACATATTTAAACCAATACAATTTCAAATTTTTTTTAATTAGTAACTTTTTTTGAACACAAATTCACTGCATTAAAATGTTTTCAGTGCATATCTCATTTGTAAAGGAAAATTAAAACTGTTGTTATAAACTTACAGAAATTACTCTTAATTTTATTTTATGATATTACACATTGCTTATTTTTATTCTTATGTCTGCCTCGACCTAGAGGTAATGTTTGATAACTGCTTTTACCACCCATTCCTACGCCCATATCATCAACATACGTTATACGAGGTCCATTCCGACGAGGAGGTTCATAATAATATGGATAATCATCAGAGTCACTAGAACTAGAGCATGTACTACATCTATCGTCATCATAATCATCACCATAGGTTTGAGGCATTTCATGTTGATAACTTCTATCATAATAATGTCCCCTTGGTTTGCCCTCAAAACTTCTACTTCGAGGATATCTTGAAGCTGGTAAATTTGGCTCAAATTGCACATTTTTAGGACGTGTAACAGGATTTTTCTGTTCCTCGTTAACTGGTGTAGTCATATTTTCTGTATTTTGTGTCTGTGGTGAATTATTTTGAATCCTGCTTCGAAGATCAGGATAAGATTTAAACGAGCCCTGGTTACTATTTGATCCAGTTTTACTATTTTTCCTAGAGCAAGCATGGTGGTTATTGCCATGTGCATAGGGTACATCATAATATGTAGCGCCAAGTTCTTCATAATTTTGAAAATGTACCGACAAATTTTTCTCTGATCCAGATCGGCTTCTATTTCTTGGATCGAAAGTAGGCCGTCTTTCCACAGGGGGAACAATAGGAGGATCCACCGTTAAATCTGGCATTGAAAACTGTGATAGTCTGTTTTTCATTTTAGCCTCTTGAATTGGTAAAGATTCCTTTAATCCTTCAAAATTATAACTATCATCATGCATATCTTTAATAACTGTCATTTGTGCAGATACAGGCTCATATAAACCGGGTGCATAAACTTCACTATTACTACTAGTGGCATAGCCCTGATCTCGATCAGAAGAGGGTAGACTGTCTGTCAATGAATACTGTTGTCGTAACACTTCCTGAATGCTTGCAACACTATTGTCTTGTAATGCATGACTAATTGGTGAGCCAAGTCTAATATCACTTTGATCTTGTAACAAATAGTCTTCTGGTCTACGAGGCGTCTGTGTCTGCATTGAACCTGCTCGACTACAGGCAGCAGAACAATAAATCACTCCATGTTTTGGTAAAAACGGTTGTCCTAACAAAGATTTCTGACATGTATGACATTTAAAACATTGTTCTGTCGCGTGCCAGTGTTGACCTTCATGTGTCATCTGTCCGTGATCTACACCTATGTGTTCTCCACACGTGTCACAATATTCGGCAAACATTGTTTCAAAACATACACAACAATATGGTCGTCCATTTTTCATTATATATCTCTGTCCACCTAATTGTTTATCACATTCAAAACAACAGAAATGTTTCATATGCCAACTCCTTCCTTCGGCCTCAGTACATTCATCGGCAAAAATAATCTGAAATGGGTATCAAAACAATCAGTAATATTTCATGTAGTGGTGTTGAAAATTTGGAAAGATAACTGAAAGACCACTAATGAATATAAGCAATGAAAACAAGATGTTTCTAATTTAATTTTCAATATTTTATAACCATCCTAAGTTAAGTTTCATATTTATCTATTTCATTAATATAAAGGCAAACTTGTGTCCATATCGTCTACATTATTTATATAGGCATACTACTATAGTGTAGCATTTTCCCTTCATTTATTAAAGTGCATTATCTTACATTGATCCTAGCTAGACTGTGATGCATAGACTGATTATATATATTATGACAAGCCGCAGTGGGAATATTTTATTAAATGTCTGCACAAAATTGATTTTTTCATTTGTTTTATAGCTTCTTTATGATCATATTGGGTAAATTAATATCATACATAAACCATACTTTCTTAATTGGTATGGTAATAAAACCACCACTTTTTTGCTGTCTTGCAATATAAATTAAAACAAAGTAATGCTGCATGGCTGCACATCAAAGGAAAATAGTTTTCAAATGAATGCAGCCCAGTGATATCAGTCACTCATACTTAATATTTGCACACGGTGTACATGTAGCACTTATTAGTAATTAACAATGATTCACTTATGGGTTTTGTATTTTATTGTATCTCCTTAGAAAGTATATCCAAACTTATCAAAATATATAATCATGACTGCATTCAATTTTAATATTTTCAAAATATTTTTCATTCATAATTTTTTTTATTGTGTCCATACTCTTATCTAGCAGTATAACCAACTGTTTTGCTCAGTAAAGGTCATTTTTTTTCTATCAGTACTCTTGTACTATTTGGAACATTATTAGAAGAATCAAAACAGAGTTTAAAGTCATTTTCTTACATACTATAATATTTTACATGATTACCGGTTTTATGAAAAAAATGAAATTGTTTTAATTTGAATGTTAAGCACCAAGGGCCAGACTTTAAAAAATATAACTGTTTGGTCAAAACCTGATGACCCCAAAAAGTTTGGGTCAACCACTTGGTCAGGGCTATTTTATTATTTTTTTCCCACAAAGACATTTTCATATGACTGAGTGTAAAACATCAACTATGGAAAATTCACACTATCAGAAAAATGAAAACATCTTTCACTTGAGAACTCAATAAAAACATTTATGTCAAGGGATTGTCCACCAATTCAGTCAGGGTATAGCATGTCAATGCCAGTATTTTTTAATCATGGGCTAGACCATTTGGCATTTTATTATGAAGAATATTAACTTTTTATGAAGACTTAGTTAGTTGATATCAGTTTTTATAGTACTTTATACCTCATCACAAGCTGCACATCGGGGTTTAATGAGTTCTGCATGGTGACGTCCGCAGTACAGGAAGCCATCTTTATAGAAATAGATCAAATCTACAAGTAACTCATCACAACTCAAACAAGTGAAACATTTTGGATGCCAACATTTTTCATGTCCAGCTCTGGAGGCAAACACTGCCATACAACCACCTGGTATCATGTCTTGGCACTAAAAAAATTTAAAGTATTTTCCTTGTAACATAAGACATAAGATATTTTATTTCACTAAAGACCCTGCATGTGGTATGTTAGTACAAATGTTTTAAATATAACAGTGTGATACAGATATTTTATTCTAACAAACATTTTGGAGTTATCCCCCTTCCACTTCTTTCAGGGTCAATTTATAGGTCCTACCTGATGAAATTCAAGACAAAACCCTGTCTGCAGATTTAAATTCAATGTATTTGCATACTATAATTTATTGTTTCCAGTTTACTGTGTCTGGAGAAATGCAGCAGTGATTATCCTATAATTATGGTACTTTTCTTCATTATTATAGTATAACTACAATATAATTTTCCAATGATGATACTGATATGGTAGTTAAATTACTAAATGCTTATTATCATTGCACTTGCTGACTTACAAAAGTACAACTCAATTATTACTCAATCACTGATTATGTCACAAATCAACAATTGTTCTCTTTACAATGGTTTGAATTTTATTATTGTAACAATAAGAAAGCTGCAAATTAAAAAGTTAACTGGAACCCTATATTGCATTAATAACAGGGATGACAACTCAAAGTTTTATACTCTTGTAATTGATCCTTTTAAAAAGGCTGTGGTTTTCCATTTTTGTCTAGTCAAAATTTTCAAAAACAAGTTGCCTACCTGCATAAAAAACAAAATCTAATCTTTTTTAGTTTTACAGGTGGGGTAACTTAAAATTTGCTAAATACAGTATACTGAGGTGAAGTACATTAAGCCCTTGATGGAGACAGTAACCAGTGCATTCAAGTTCAAAACCTTGCAGTCACAATTGGTTAGTTGTTAAGAAGACAACTTTGGACTACAATAAATATAATAATGTGTGTACCTTGGCACAAATGCTGCCTTGCATGGTCAGAGGTAGAGGTCTAACACTCCCCCGCCCCAGAGCCTCTCTCTTCCTCTGAGCACTAAACATCCGTAACTCCCTCTTCTCTTCCTCACTGAGAACATTACAGTACCGCACTTCATTGTCATGGGGAGGTAACTGTTGAAGTAACTGTCTCACACGGTACTTTTCTCCAAGGCTGTTTAAATATGGAACCTTGTCCTCTGGTAGTCCACTAAAGTACTGATGAACCTATTAAGACAAACAATGAGGTTATAAGGTTTAGAAGTACAATATAATTTTTGTTTATAAAATTTGGAACATGCAATAATGATTTTCAAGATAAGATATACAGTAATATAGCACAGTTTCATCATGAACATGCTTAATTCTTCTGCCTACAGACATCAGAACCCTTATACAATTTTATGACCTACATGAAATATCGTAAGAGATTAAAATATTTGAAGGCAAAATTTTTCATTAGGACAAATAATTAGGATTTTATTAAGCCAAATCATCAAGATTTCAACAGAAAGAATTTTTTCAGTACAAAAGTGACTGCCTTATGTAAGACAAAAATTTTCTGCCTTAAATGTAGGGTTTTCAGAAATTGTTACAACTCTCTCATCCATATACTTTCTAAAACTGATGGTTTTAGGGTGGTACCAGTCAAACAGTGTCTGTAATCTTAGGCTTAGTTTATTTACTAAACAAGATCCATAAAATAGATTTATACACCCCAGTAGTTCTGTTGGATACCATTAAATACACCATAGATAATAATATACCTTAAATACTTATAATTCTCACCTATTTATATAATTTGATCTAATAACAGGAATTAGTTTAAGTAAGTGAGGTAATTTTACACTATAGGTTTTAATTTAGAAGTCTACTAAAATATTTTGTACTGAGAAATAACAGTTTTTTGACAAAGAAAATTAGAAGTGATGAAGAAATTCTTTAAAATCTTCAGCTAATTAATAGAGCTGTTTTTGAAAGAATAAAAAAATCTATTTTTTAACAAACTGAAAGCTGTCTAAAAACAATATTGCTGGCACTTAAAGTGTATGCCTAGTAGAATGTGACCTACAAAACTGTGAGTGAGTGCAAAAAAATTCAAAAAATCATTGTACAAATCCATAATTTGATTAATGCCTCTTTTTTTCTCTTGGCACAAGATTATCATGTCAGACTACAGACAAAACTTAAATGTCACTTCACCCAAACATGACAAATTGAAGTATTGACGCCAAAACTTTTTTGTAATTTCTTCAACTTCCTTAAAACAATAGAGATTTGTGATTTCAGTGTAATATGAGGAGATATACTAATTTTGAGAGTAACTATACTTGACATAAAACATAATTTAGCACCCCCTCCGTGTTAAATTGTGACAGTGTGATCACCTTATAGTCTTGTGAAGTGGATAACTTGTAACACCTATGTGAATAAAAGTCATCTTTATCTCTTTTGGCACCACAAATATCTTTACTTATCAAATCATCTTTTTTTTTCACTGTTCAATTTTCACTTCACAGTAAGAAATTCTTGTAAAATTTACTTTAAATTCAATCATTTTTTTGTATTTCTGCCTGTTGTAAAATCTTCTTTAAATGAGAAACTGGGCACATTGGTTTAACCAAATATATTGTGAATTCTGTTGTTTATTTGATTGGAGTTTAATGCCACTTTCAACAATATTTCAGTCATATCGCAGCAGTCAGTTTTACTGGTGAAGGAAGCTGGAGTACCTTGAGAGAACCACAGACCTTGGGTAGGTAAATGACAAACCTTATCAAGTGCAATGCGATTTTTGTATTGTACAAAGTCAGGCCAGAGCTCACCTCATATAGGTGATAGTCTACAGTGATCTGTACGAGTATCGTGATTTCTGTACATTAAGATGAAGACATATAAAGCAATGGCTAAAATATCATTAGGCAACAGAAAATGAATAGAATAATGTGCACACTAAATTATGAAAAGGGGCACTCCAACCCTGTCTATTAATTAGTACTAAATAACTAAGTTTTTTAAAACTGAATAACTTTTAACAACCAACATCCACTTTAAATGAGTCCCCCCTTTAAAATGCTTTTCCACACTTCCAAATATTTTACTCTCAGCGATTCAATATTCATTCAAAAAAATATTCAGTCTACCCCATTAATGTTCACTAGGGTGATGATGATGGTTGATGATGTAATAAATGTTTATAAGGACAGTAATTAATATACCTCTTATGAATGTGTAGAACTAATTATATCAAGTGTCTCTCTTGACCAAGATTGGTAAATACTGGAATGAATGACTTAATTAAGGGGTTAATCTTGAATGGTCAATAATTTGATGAGGTTCATATTGTGAAGTGTGTTAGAGGTCTGTGTCCCTGCAGACTTAAACTATTCAATAAATTGACAGCAAGGTTAATACAGTGGCGAGGGTCTCTATTTCCAAGACGGACCATGTTTGGGGAAAAGTATAAATGTATCAGTTATTCAGACAGGAACATTCAATGTAAAAAAACGGAATCTTTTTTTTTTCAGGAAAAAAACTATATGTTCATATGTAAAAGTCAAAATCTGAATTTGTTGCCTTGAGCTACCAGAGATTGCAACAAATAAAAAGATAACACCCTCATATTTACTCATTATTAACAGCTAATTCTGTGCAAGCAGTCTTGTGTTTCATTGATTGAGCTGATGCTACTAACTTGCATTTATTTATTGAATCAGTTGAAAGGAGCAAGAACTGGGCAGAGTTTCAGAATTAATCACAATTCAAATTAATAGAGAAGATTATATAGAAAACACTTGATGTAAAGTTAATTATATAATCATGATAGCTATACATGCCCCATTATAAAAACAAAAATAAATTAGTAATTGTTGATTGGCAGAGCCAATGATTGGCTTTGATCTGATGGATATTTATACTTCTGGGATTACAAAGTAGGTTAATCACTTCTGAAGCAAGAGTCAGCTCTGTAAACTGTATTAATGTAAGACAATTTCTTCAATTTGCAAAAAAATGTGGCATGATTGTCCATGAGACAGATATCCACCAAATAACAGTCAAATTTACACTTCTACATGTCCCATTTCAGCCTTCAATAATGAACTGGAGTCCATACCATAACAGAAGGGGTAATTAAGGCCCCCAAAATACAAAATGTGAAATTATTCATAAAATAGCAAGTTTTACCTCTCTCTGGATTACCCCTGAATCTGCCTGCCCCCCAATGAAAAAATATAAGAAAACCCAATGAACTGTCTTTACATTGTGCAGAAATTTCCAAAAATTATTTTTACTCTTCAATGCCCAACATCCCACCCCAGCCACAAACTTGAAACCATGACCTGCTCTTGTAACAAACAAAATTATTATTGGAGGTTTTTGCAGGGTCCAGCAAAAATTTAGTATTGAATTCTTTTTACATTACTTGTATTTTGATAAACCTTATTTTTTCCCACATAATTCTAATTTTTCGCACTTGAAAATACCATTTTATCTTGAAATCAAACCACAAGCACACCTTTCTGTGCCTCCCTGATGACTCTGTAGATGAATTAGTTTATAATATCTATGTAATTGGGAAATGTCTGCAGGAGTAAAAGATATCTTGTCTGTAAAGATGATGAACATTTAATCTATTTCTTCATCTGATATTAATGCAGAATGTAACCTCTGTGTACATGCAGCTATAGAGTCTGGCTTCAAGTCGGTATATAAGGGACCACTCCATTATTAATCAACCCCAATTCAGGAATATAGACAAATTTACAAAGAAACAAAAAACTGAAAGTTGACATTGTGTAGCAACTAATTAATAAAATTTTATCAATGTCTTGTTTTATTTTTATTTTTTTTTAAATCACAAAACTGAACTTATTTAATTCCTGTTCAGATAATGCAGCAATCTGATCATACAAGGTAGTTATGATACATTTTAAAAGTTAACTGCACTCAAAGGTCTGATATAAATTCATCTTATTAAGATCAAAATCTTAGATTTCAAAACGATAAATGTATATCATCCATATGAACTAATATATGATAGAATATTTCAGTGAAATGTTCTACAGTATAAGGCAATAAAACCTCTTACAACTTCATTCTGCTAGTCATAAACCAAGTTACCAATCTATGTTCTTGTCAATAATTGCACCTGGCGTGAGCCAAGTGTGCAGATGATGCATACACACATATTTACTGCTATTTTTCAACTGATCTCTTCTTAATCATAAAAAAACAGCTCAATGCTGTGAGTTTACTAAATTTTTTTTTAGTTTAATCCGGTTATTTAGAAAAAAATTTAAATAAATACTAAGTATGTCAATGCTACATTGATGACCAAAAACATGATGCCATCACTGGCTAACACAGATATCTTGATACATGTAAATCAAACCAATCAGGGCTCCAAGCTATGAGCCTGTATCACTCACCAGAAAAGATATCAGAATTTCTTAAGGCAGCAAATTACATTTTTTTCAGACTATAAGACCAGATTTTTTTCTTTAAAATGGATACTTTTTCCAGTATAAGTCTATGGGAAAAATGCAGATTATACCTAAAGTCCACATAAACTTGTACATGTCATCTAAAAGTTACAGTACCTATAGTCTACATAAACTTATACATGTCACCTAAAAGAGTTACAGTTATTGTTTGTATTTAGATTGGAACAAAATGAACAGAAATTCTACACTTCACTCTACACTTGGTGGTTTCAGGAAAAGTGAAAATCAGAGCTAGCTATGGCATCTATTTTAGTTGATGTATCTGGGAATTGTATTCAAATTTTATTGAGGCCTCTAAATAAACACTTAATTAATATGGTCTAGCAGTTTCAGATGAGAAGATATTTAAAGCTACATGTATGAACAATCAGAAACAAAACTAACAATTGCAATCATGCCAGTTAAACAAAAGGGACAATAAAAGTAGAATTTATAGAGGCCATCCTATTGATGCTGCAGTCCAAATTTCAGTTCATTCTGTAAAGTGGATGCAGTGTAGAAGATTTGAAAGATCCCACCAAATTGAAACCAGAACTGCTCATGGCAGGCATGTTAGTTGACCAATCCTGGTGATGTACAAAAAAATTATATAAAGAGTTTATCCAATAGATAATTAAGGCAAAATCTGGTCCTGTGGTTTCAAGAGGAAATTTTCAAAGATCTGGCCAATCAGAAACAAGAACAGCTTGTGGAGGAAATGTAATAGAAAAAGGAAAAGTGGTATGATTGTCTATGAGACAGACATCCAAATCATATAAACAACTTGGAAGAAACAATGTAATCAAAACTTACAATAATTTCATAGAAACGAATGAAAATGTGAAAGCTGACAGACATATGATGGACAGACAACTGATTTCAAGTGGTGACAAAAGCTCATATGGCCTTTAGTCAGGTTACAGCAATATAGATCAACTCATACATGTATGTATCAAGTGTTAAGATGACCAGATTCCTTTTGTCGAACTTATATCAGATAAGGCCCCTTGCTGAAAATTTGTATTTTGATCAAAATTCCTACAAAATGTTAAAAATGAAATAAACCAAGATGAATATATATTAATGTTCACATCTTTTTATCAAATATTACCTCTCTATCACTACAAAATTGTCATAAATCATACTTATGAATAAATTCTTGATTAACCATTATCTTGTAACAGACATTAAAGCATTTATGAGAAAGATTTGATTTTTGCAGCTGACAGTTCACAGTATAACTGTATTGCAGTAGAATACCATTGTTGTCTTGACACTTGTTGTCTTCCTACATAAAATAAGTGTCATGATCAAATTTCATATTAGATTTGACAACAACATGAAAACTTTACAGCTATCTTTTACCAAAGCTTTGAAATAATAAATTTTCCTTTCTTGCAATGGCACCAAACGATTCTGAAGAGCAAATCAGACTTGTGCAGTGAAATCTGTCTTAATTGAACCCTGCATACTCTGGAATTATCACTAAGATATTCATATTTTCTGGAAGTACTTGCTGTCCAATAGGGTTTGTTTAAGACAGATTTTGCTGTATTTCAACTGATAACTAGAATAATAATGTTTTACTTTATGAAATCTATACCATTTAATACAGAAAAAAGTCTTGTCAAAATAGTTTTAAATTTTCAGTGAATAAACATTACTTTTTATAACTTCAATGCAGTTTGCCTAAAAAGTGTCCTTCTCTGATAATATTACTTTAAAATATCTATAATTAAATATAACAGCTTTATCATTTTAATACTAAAACATTATAATTAAATCTGTCAATAGTTCAATAACAAACAAATAAATCTGTTTCAGCATCTAAAATTCCAGGTTTTGTATCTTCAGAAGCTGTTAAGAAGAACAATAGATTAAAGCAGGCCATTGTATAAACTTATTCAATGGTGATGTACATGATGTGACAGGTGCTTGGTCAGTGGTTTTTACAAAAAGATTCAATATTTAATTTATTTTTCTATATGATTTCAACATAATACTACAAATCTCAGTGTGCTTTTTAATATTCAATATCATATCCAAAGTACAAACAAAACAGAACATTTTGTAAATATCGATTTTAGATGAATTTCCCAAGGATGAAAACATTTACACATCCATCATTGGGATGATAAGGAAATTTAATTCAATCATTTTTAAAGGACTTGAAATGGAAATCATTTGAGGCCATTGTGAGTAATACAAAAATATTAAATTTGTTGGATAAAAATCAAGTTACGATTAATCAAAACTCCAAGCAGAAGTAACATCTTTCATTAGAGTTACATGACTAATTTCTTATTTCACCACAAAAGGATAGAGTGATTCAATTATGGTATCTTTGAATTAATTTACCAAGGAATTCCTGTTTATGCCTTGCCTGACACTTGTAAATTAATCCTGTTGAACATCATAATTTGTTCATACAAATGGCAACATCTTAATCAGCAATCACAAAGTCTGAAATGTCTCTAAACTAAGCTCATTTAAATAAAAAATATTTTTAATCCATCAACTCATGGGCTCATATTGCAGGAGTAACTTTATTCTGTAAAGTTAGTTACAATTATTAAAATTTAGCAGATTCAATTTACCAGCTCTCTGCTAGCAATACATAATGCTTTGGATGTAATACTGACCTTAATATCAAACATTAAAAATTCTAAACATTAAATATCTTTAAATGTAGAACAAATGGAAAATCCAAGTATTTATGTCTACCACTAAAAGCTTGAGAGATGATACAAAAAAAACTTTGAACTGGTATTACTATAATTACATCATAATTACTTTTAACGGATTCCTGTATCTAATTGTTAATCAATGGATACTGGAATTTCCATTTTTCTTTATTCATAATCGTATAGATATTTCATATGGATTTCTACAAGTGGAAAGCTTAAAGCTGAAGAATTATACCAATTAAAACCTTAAATGTTTGCCCTTTGTCTAAAAACCTCCAAATACTGGCGTTACTGTTAATTCAGTATTGTGTGCACTATCATTGTTGATCACCGATAATCAATATGATTTTATAAAGCACTTCAAACAAAAACAAAAAAATAACCCTATGAAGGTTTGTGTGAGGGTTCATATTAATATTGCAATTTATATCAGATCACATTGCCCTTATAAACACATTGCAAAAATCTCTGAATTTACAGTTAATCAAATACAACTCAGCAATAAAATATTGTATTGCAAACCAAAGTATCAGCAATAATTTCTATCTAAAAAAAAATCTTCAGATAAGTACTTGATAAATGAATCCCTGACTTGAGTCCAAGTTTGTGTCCAGACCACCTTTTAGCAGATGCCAAAATCTGCCATCCTGATATGTATGGAATCTCCTAGTTCTCTAACAGTAAATAAGGTGGATAAATCATTGACAATGTCTTATGTAGAGGAATCTTGAAATGTAATCATTGTTTCTATAGAACAGAAAGTTGGCTTACATCTTGAAACCCACAGAGACCAGTGATGATCAGCTTCATTTGAATGTCAAGTGTATGACTGAATATGCAAAAAAAGATGTCTGATAAAAAATCGTGAGAAATATGATTTTGGTTGATACACATTACTAAGTGTTGAATGTAAAACCCTAGTAGATCAATCAAGATAGTTTAACAGCAAATAATACACAACACATATATTGTAAAAGTGAAACAGCCAATGGGAAGGTAGAAAGTTGGTAGTGGACAGTTAAACAGAACATGATTGTGAAGCCGTGATTCATATAATAAGACTAGTCGAAGCAGCCACGCTGCATATCCCCGCGCTACTCTGGTGTTTGACTTTTTTATGCCGACTAAAAATATATATGGTTTAGTGGCGGGGATGT